>JBCAUJ010000001.1:15325378-15344097 GCA_038406275.1 Cataglyphis albicans
TCTCTCTCTCTCTCTCTCTCTCTCTCTCTCTCTCTCTCTCTCTCTCTCTCTCACTCACTCACTCACTCACTCACTCACTCACTCACTCACTCACTCACTCACTCACTCACCCCAAATTAAACGACGAAGACAAAGTCAGATGAGAAATTTCGAGAGCGCTCTTCACATCTCGTCTCGGAATAATTCATTGCACTCGGTTTTTCGCCAGATAACATATGAATATCAAGTGTGTCAAAGCATTGACGCAGCGGCTTTGTGCGTGGAATATGAAAAGCCGAGGTAAAGTTTTGCATACTATGAATTTTTTAAGTCTCGACCTCCCCCTTTGCATGGAAGATACATAAAGAGTATAAATCCAGCATACTCGAAGTCTCGTGCGCGAATATTTAAGGTTGAATATTAACATTGAGCATTAACATTTTTTATGTCCGGAATTAAAATTAGAAGAACGATGCATAGTTATGCTCCTTACTAAATATGCAAATTACTGCACGCGAGCAAATCAACTCTGCTCAAATTGCTATTAATATATATTATTATATATATATTATTATATATATATTTTTATATATATGCTATTAGTGTATATATATATATATATATATTAATGTATATTTATAATAATATTGTCGATTAGGTACTTTCAAAATTTTCTGGTTCGAATTCGATCCTTTATATATGACAATGTAAGCAAGATAGATTAATAATAAGATTTAAATGCGCCTAATATGAAAAGATAATTTATTTAAATATTTTATTTTTTATTTCTTTTTTTATATATTTTATACATTTTTTATATATTTTTTTATATATTTCTAACTTTGAAAATACATGATCTGTTTTCATATAAAATACCGACATATAAATCTCATTTATTTATGCTTACCTATATGCACGTGTTTATGATAATACAATTAATATTGAAATGATTAATTATAATATTTTTGAATTAGCAAATATATATTTAATATTACAAATATATATTTAATATTTCAATAACTATCATCACACGTATCTCTTCGATTCTCGTATTAAAAAGAAAATTATTTCAACTCATATTATGCTGTATTAGCGTATGTTCGCATTATTCGTGAATGTTTGCATGATTGAATAGAGTTTATTGCGCACATACGTATAGATATAATATCAGTGAGGTGCGATTTCGCGCAAGTACATCACTGATTTTCCGCAATTGTTGCCGTCGCGAAAATGCATCTCGACGCTTCCTTCCGCACCGTCGGCGCCGTATTAGTACCGGGAATGCAAATAATTGTTCGCCGCGGTAATATGTGTACGCGTGTGCGTGCGCACGGGGTGGTAAAACCGACCCTGGAATGTAAATAGACCCGACTTCGCGCGATGCTTTCGCCGCGAACGAGCTTGATGGTTTGTTCACTCTGATGTGGATACATACGCTTTTGTATGCGCACGTACACATAACACGCCCGACCGACGGATCATCCTATCTGTCGACTCGCGCAAGACAATCCTTAGTTTTCTGCGGTTAGTATTCGGTATGCTTACGTAAAGGAAAAAAGAGAAAGGATACGTGATCGAACAAACTCGAGCAGTGTGAACGGAGTCTGTAATTAGTAACTGATTACCTAGCAAATATTTGATTAATTAAAGAAAGATAAAGAGAGAGCATCTATCGTTATTTAATTTTGTCAAAATTTCACAGATATATATCTCTATCGCATATACATTATAACATATTTTAATTAAATATTAAATTTCAAGAAAGAGAAATTTTTTATTTTAAACTTTAGAAAAAAGCGACCATCTTTTTATCTAGCTGACAGAGATGATTGTTAACTTTAAAAATATTTGGGCCGGATTAGATGATGCATTAAAAATATTTTTGTTCGCTTGCCTTTCTCACGACGCGGGTGTTTCAAGTTTCACGGAGGAGGAGAAGAAACGTTCGGTAAAGGGCAATAAATAATAAAACGTAGCATCCCTGTGTCGTGGGACACGATTAATTGCTGGTCCGGCAAAAATTAATCGTCGGCGCTGCGATAATTTATATACGACCCGTCTCGCCGCGATATTTTAGCCGCGGATATTTTTCGCGCCCCTTTTCGCGCCTCGCTAACCTACCTGCTACCGCTTTTCCGCCGGAAAAAGGAAGCGGCTTCTTCGATTCGCCGAAATCACTCCCGCAATTCTATGTTCATCGAGATTTGTTCCACATGGATCATTTTCCTATGTATCCTTCCTACGTTAATCGCTTGAACGTAAAACTTTTATATTCCTAGTCTCTGCAAAATTATTTTTATTAATATTATAATATTCTCGACGATCTAAAGATTCTCTCTCTCTCTCTCTCTCTCTATAAATTATATATATATATATATGTGTGTGTGTATTTATTTATTTATAAATATGTGACTTTAAAAATATTGGCTTGTATAAAACTTTCTTATATTTTTTTTTTTTACATACCTATGCTGGTGTATGAAATATGATAAAATAAGCATAAGAACATTTCATCTTAACTGTGATAAAAGATAACAGTTTCACGTCTGACGAGAGAATACACTCACAGAAGGAACAACACCCTTCGCAGAAAATTCAGATTTTAATAATACTTTGCACACACACACATGCACACATATATGTGGAACAGTGCGAAAGATGAGTGATTTTACAATTTTTCGTTAGCACAGGAAAATAGATTTATGTTGTCTTATACTTAGTATATTCTAGCTCATGAAGTTAAGAATCTGCAAGTAAAATCAAGCCGTGGCCTATTTCCTCAGGCGGTGAATTAGTTGTTCTAAAGCGAGCGTTTAATCATTAATGCTAGAACGCTCATATTTTTCTTGTAACTTACTTTATATATCCGATGAATATTAAGTATTACATTTGACATAAAGGATAATATCAAATGAATGTGATTACGTAAAAAAGATTTTAATTATGATTTATTTGAGAAAATATACACATAAATATTAATTAATTAATTAAATAATTTACGAAAGATTAATTTAAAGAAGAATTAATTTTCTTTTTTGAACAATTTAATGAGAATATTGACAGATAAGAGCCAAGCCGTGAGTATTGGTGCGCCAATTTATTGTTAAATTTTATTAACGAATGTGCATTCAAATATACGCTTAAAATTGTTTTTTGGTTTATCTTTATCATGGATATAAATATGTAAAAATAAAATTGGAATTTTAAAACTTGCATAATATTTGTTGTTGCAGTCAAATTTCAGGTTAAAATAATCAGAAAGGAAGATCCATTAAAACTCGCGTAGAATCTTTACAAATTAGTGGAAACCGTCGATGATTTACAATTTAATGATGACCAATGTTGGTAAAGTCACAAAAACAACGGTCCTAAAGATGATCATAAACAAAGATCAAAAATGTGTGAGAGACAGGCTAATGCGACAAGTTTAGTCAATTTTTAAATCCAATTCAAACTTTAAATCCAATTCAAATTTAAGTTTCTCAATCAATCAATTCTTGAATTTTTGGCAAGTTTCTCATTATAGAAAAAATATATAGGTCACAAAAACAGGTTATTTTCTTTTTTCGTATGTTTCTTTAATATTGTTTTCGCAAAACTTGTGATTCTTCAAATCCATATCCATTAAAATTGATTTAATTATTATTGATTTAATTATTATTGATATTTATTATTACCATTAATTAAATTTAAAGTGAATTTTTATCACGAATGATATATCATTTTTATTTAATTTATTATTTAAAACATTATCATAGATATATCATTTTTATATAAATAATTAAGATATTTTTCTTTTTTTATTAAATTTTATATATAAACAAAATCACGTTAAAATTTAAAATAGAACTACGACTGCTTTTCGAGTATACAAAATTAATTTTATATATGGATAATCTAATTTAATTTAGCTAACTTATAGATGAATAATCTATAATTTCATTTAACTATTATCATTGCCAGAGAACATCTCATCATATCTTGTTTATTTCTGATTACAGAAATTGCAAACGATCGGCGAGGATTTCTGCGGTCTCGATGTGAACACACCTTTAGGCGGCGAAGAACCCATGGGTGCGACTGCAGTTTTGACATTTGAGACTCATTTGACAGCTGTGGCAGCTACTTCGACCGGTGATTACACCGTCGTATTTGTGGGCACCAATAAGGGACATCTGAAGAAGGTTAGTGCTCGAAATTATAATATTTAATTTGATAATTCAATAATTAATTCCTTAACAAGACACAGCCATTACTTCTGCAATATTATATATGTGTTGAAAAATAGTTTTGAGGATAAAAGAATTATATATCGAAGTTACTAAAGAAAAATTTACAAAATCTGATCGAGTTATTGACCACGATTATTTAAGGTTGCGATCTTATTCTGGCAAATAATCCAAAGTATTTAACATATAATTAAAATGTGATTTCGAAAATAAAAATCTCTACATCTAAGAATCAGAAAAATTATATTAATATATTTTTTAGTTGAATAAATAATACCAGTTTATAATATTTGCTATAAACTGAAAAGATATTTATTATGATATATTACAATTCTGACAAAAAATTGATGACGGATTTTTAAAATTTTAGCTCTCATATATTTATATATAGAAATATTATAAAAAACAAAAAAATAATGTTTCAACTCATAGAATGTATAGAAATATTTTTAACCGACTCTCTATATAATCGTTGTTATCTTATAATCATGATAATAGAAAATTTCTACTTAAAATAATCAATTGCGATAATTAGCATTATAAAGTTATCGATTAACGAAACGTAATTTGACATTTGATCACTAATGCCTTCCCTAATCTCTTCAACGCTTGAGGCAGAGTTCAGCAACCCTGAACTTAACGGAGCGAAGCAGAAGATCAAATGGCAAAGTTCAGTAGTCATGTACAGACACATGCACACGTCATCCCGGTAGAGCACACGCCCGCATATATTTCAGAATCTTTCCCGATCATCGTGGGGCATGATCGTTAAATTAATCGCGATCACTGTGCGATTACCACGTTCGTGCCTCGAACATCGTGCAAGCAGCGTGGCGCATAAACGTTACAACGGGCCATTTAATTGGCTTCGGGATAGATGATAGAGTCGACGGTCCGTTCAAAAAAAAAAAAAAAAAAAAAAAAAAAAGAAAAAAATTGCAGCGTATACTCGCAGGATTAGGGATAGTGGATAGTGCATTTTATCATGCATCGCCATTAAAATAATACCTATGAAAATAATTATAAAATCTTCATAGAACAATTTTGTTGATAGTTGGATTTCTGAGAATATATATGAGAACGAATTCCCATGTTTTCTTTTCTTTCGATCCGTTCTTACGATTATTCATTTACTGATTTATATATTTTACTTATATACTTTATAAATATCATGTATATATATATATATAATTCATATAATTCTGAATATTTTCTCCTAGTCTTAACATATAGATTTTTTTATTCATAATCATTGATATCGTTTTCATTAAATTCATAAAAAATGAATTAATGAGAACTCATAATTATTTGCAGATAAAAAGAAAACGCGTTCTCTCTTACTCGATTCCGAGCTACAGTCATTGTCCTTTTGACAGAGAAAGTAACGATAAATATAGCTAGCTGTTCTATTGTAGATAATAGTATTTATAGAGTAATAAATCTATATACATATATAGAGGGGGGGGGGGGGAGGGAGAAAGAACGTATATGCGCTTATATGTGCGCTTCTACAACTAGCCACGTTTTGTACGATACGATATCATAGATGTATCTCGTTATAAATTTATATTATTTACGACACTGTAAATGTGAAATCTCTATCCGCGACTCGTAATACTCTTCTGAGATTTATCGGTCTCGTAAAGGATGACGTGTAACTCTGCTTCGGACGTTTAACGCTCGGATACGGTGCATCTAGGACCGGATGGCTCGTGATTCGCTTTGTGAGACTCGCGATTCGTAATATTATGGCCTTTTGCCATTTCAGCGAAAATGGGTTGTCTCGGCGAGACCTCGCCTCGGGCGCATCTAGCTAATGTTCCTTTCGAGCATTCGATCAGTTCGTTTGATAGGTCAAATCGATTCGCGCGCTTATTATCGCAATGAAAAGATTTATTTAAATCCGGGCAGAATAGACCCAAAAAGTTATTAACATCAATTTAAGAATGTTTTATCATATAGATGAAAATGTTAGATGAAGAAGTAATTATAGTAACAATAAGAATATTAATATTAATACAAAATTCCACATTTTTTCGATAAAATCTATGTCGGTAGTAAAGATCGGTATTTTCCTGGAAAAAAAGGCAAAAAACTGATATTTTCTTAAAAATATTAAAATAAATAAAAAAGCTCTTTATGTGTATTTGTCAATTGAGAATGTATTCTCTAATCCAAGCTTTATCTAAAATAAAATCGGAATCGATATAGCAAATAAATAAGTTTTTTTGCTATATGTCGAATGATAAACGCAAATCATATCTATATTGATAAAAATTGTTAATTCTGTTATTATTACATTTATTTAACTAAAAATTAATATAAAATTAATAACATATATTTTCAAAGCTTTTATTTTAAAAATATATATAATATATTTTTTAATGGAAGCAAAAATATCTTTTTGCATAAAATTATATAAATATGTATATTTTAATGTTAGTTATTTTAATAATTTTTGCCAGTTTATTTCATTGAATAAAATACGGAATAGTAAAAACCGGAGTTTATGGTTTTCTTCTTTTAATTTTTCCGATTAACTTTGATTAATTGTAAGAGTGATATAGTAGAAGCAAATTTTTTTTCTAAATTTATTTTCGAGTTAAAATTTGCATTAAAAATTTTATATAATATATTAAAAGAGAATTCTAATGACGTGATGATATCAACGTGTAATGATAATGTAATTATAACGAATATTGCATCGTGATAATCAGTTGAAAAAATTTTGCATCTGTAGAGTTATCATTATCCGTATTGTGATGAGAAAAAGTAATTTAATTTGAAAATTTTCTTTTTCGATAATGCCGCATCTTTTACTCTTCCATTTGCATGCTGATTGTTTCGCAATATCTCGCGAAAAATTTGATTTTTGCAAATATAGTGAAGTTCAAATGCACTAGGTTTTTGCGCGCATTAAATATTTTATACTCAGTGAAAGCAGCTTTCGTGTCCATTTCGACGAGATGACAGAATATCGTTGCCAGCAAGTTACAATATCTCCGTTTTATGCAAATTCGTTCCATTAGTTACATGAGATAATCTCACCACGAATTCTTCTTTTAGCTGTGTAATATTATTGGAATGTTTATTATTAGTTTTAATAATTAATTAAAAATTAGCTTTAATGAATATCGCGTGGGAAGAGGAGGGAGAGGCGGTACCTTTACACATTTAATATTGAATATCATAATTCTCGATATTTTATGATATTCTTCAAAAAAATGGTAACGTTTTACAACATCGATGTATGTCACATGTGACAATTAAAACTTCTGTAATAAGAAATTAATAAAATAAATGGAATTGATAAAAGTATCAATATTACCGAGTGAAATTTGTTGAAATTTAACACGCCCATGTTTCTTTTTATTTCACGTTATTTTTCAAATATATGTACCTATTTAATATCAAAATCGAAATACAAAATACTGCTGCCAACAATATTTAATATCAAAAACAATATCACAAATGTGCTAATATTATAAAAATAAATTGTATCACACATTGTAGATACGAGCAGTTTTACAATCGTATTATTAAACGATCAGTATCGCAAAACCACGAGCACGTGGCCGGGAGTTGAGTGACAGCTAAATAAGGAAATAGGCAAGAGTGATAAAAAAAACGTGTCGTATACGAAAATCGACGATGCTAAGAAAAGGAGATCGAGGTCATCCCACGTATCGAATGTATAATTTAATGATTGATCGATTTCGGCTCATATCGTCTTGTACGTAATCTAATAATGCAAGAGCTCATCCTCACGTATGACACGTGTCACACGTGCTTCTTATAACTATGTTCAATAATAATATAAACGTTATTATTAATTTGATATAATTAAATTAGTAACTGATCAGATAAATAACTCTATTTTCGCTAAGCAGCTATTGATTTTATGAACATGATGTGTTTCCCCAGGCGGAGGAGATGGAGGAGAACAGATATGAACATAGAAAAAAAAAAAAAAATATAATAATTATAATAAATCATTAATCATTATACACATGTATATGCATATTCACAAATGTGTGTATTACAGATTTATATCTGTACATATAATCAAATCTCTCAAATTTGATGATTATCGCTCTTTGAATGTGACATATAAATGTAAATGGAAAGATTTGTTAATTTTGGGATAATACGAAATTGATATGACTGATTATAAAACGCTCTTTAATTCAGCTAATGTGTTATTGCGGAATAATTTTATTAACGATTATACGCGCGCGCACACACACACGCACGCACATACGCACACACGTATACAAATATACACACATTCCACACTAATAACATTCCTCAATATATTATGGTTTATCAATTATCGGTGCAGTGTTATTGGAGACATAATTACTGCGCAATACTATTAATGTGAACACATGTTTGTAGAATATCTCAGAAATTACGTTGGAAATTTAGATGAAAATGAGGACGTTCTAATATCAACAAGTACATTTCTGTACATTAAATATAAAACTTGTAAGCAAATAATACTAATAACATATTTTATATATATATTCACTTTTGTTAATCTATTGTTTCTCGAGTTCGAAGTGAATTCTTTTTCAGAGACTGAACTTGCTTAATTAGAAACATATTGGTTGGTAGCTTAGAAAGTAATAACTGAAAATGATTATTTGAAATTAATAGAAAGTACGCGATTTCTCATACCTCACTACACACAAACCGACGCCAATTTTCGCACGCGTTGCGGGTAAAATTCTTTCACACGAGTGCATCGACTCGCGCAGGCTAATTGCGTCGGATCGGTCGGTCGGTGATTAATAATCGCACCGCATTGTTTATCATTGCGATGATCATCAGCGCGGCGGCGAGATATTTCGTTCGCGATCCTAGCGTGACACGAGAAGGCGCCTTTACCGTACCGTTGAGGCGGCAGGCGTTGATTCATGACTTTCTCTCTCTCTCTCTCTTTCTCATCTCACAAGCCCCGGAAGATATTAATTAATGATCTCGTCCACTTATACATATATATAGATAAAACGTGCGGCCGAATACGAGCCGGCACTGCGCAGGTTGTGCCGTGAGGTCATCCTGAGATATTTACACATGCAACATTTGCAATCATTGTGCGAATGTGCCGGTAAATAATCTTCCTGCTTCAAAAAATTAGAATGTGTCGGCTTATAAATTTTTTATGACACATGTGTAAGTCTGAAAATATTGACTTATTGACTTATTTTATATACGATATCGTTAAATTAATAGAGGCGACGTATTCTTTGATGAACATTTGCAATTTTTAAATTTTATTATTATATATCTTACTTCTTTAAAATTAATTTCACACTTTTAATATATTAGAAAGACTTCTGGATGCTTTTAATTCTATAGTTTTAAAACGTTTTTAGAAAATTTTCTGTTTAACTAATTTAAAGTAAAGAAAAAACGATTTGAAAAACCGGAAGGCTAACTTTGCGATGTTCCGCATTATGTAACAATTGCAATTCGTTGAAGTTCTGAGAAAAGATTTAAGATAGTTTTGAAGTTCTAGACAAGTTTTTAACAAAGTTCTGTTGAAAAAAGCTCTCAAATATTAATTCCCAATATTATAAATCAACAAACTTCTTTCAAAAATCGGACGTTTTATCGAAAATTCTGAATAGATATCACGAGTTCTAATAATTATTCTTAACGTTCAATGAATTAAAAAGTCAATGTAAATAGAATTTTTGCAATTTTTTATTTCTCGTGTCAAGAATTTCTAAGTTTCTAGGATGAATGGCTATTTATGAATTTTAATAATTATTCTTTTCGGATATTACAAAATTAAAATTTAAAAAATTCTTAGGAATCTAATAATAGTTTTCATATTTTAAAAAACGTAATTATTAAAATAAAGTCGAATAAATAATAACTATTAAAATAAAGTCGATTAAAAGAAGAAGATAATTTTTGAAGCTTAAATTAAATGTATTTTATTTTTGATTGTGTACAACAAAAAGATTAATTGAAAATCTTATTCTCATATGTAGATATTGTTGTTTTGAGCTTTAGACAAAATAAAAAAAATATTAGATTTTTTGAGTTAATTGTAACTACTGTTTATTTTGCATTTTATTATTTGTTTTTCGTTGCAATGTTTTTTTTTTTTTTTTTTAAATTCCGATTTTTACGAGTTTTTTTCAGTAAAGTTTTTTTCAGTATCTCAAATAAATAAGCATACATATGTTCACGATGGAGATTTCGGTATTGAAGCCCATCGATGTGCAAAACTTGGTTCGAGCTGTTAATGAAAGTTCCGCTGCTTATTATATACAACCATACGGGAATCCGTGACTGAGGGTCACGGCGAGAGGTCGTCGCTGATATATTATACGCATGCCCATCGACATCCCTTCTGGTAGCGCCGCGCAAATATCGCCTCAGGCCCCTCGAGTATAATACGAATCGTGGGACCGATTTTAAATTAAAAAATCACATATCTCTCGATTTACCCGAAAATATCTTTAAAGCCTAATAAAAAATACTTAACTGAAGGCTCAATATAATTCCATGTTAAAAATTTGAAAATTAATATAATTGCAATTTTTTATAACGTCAATATAAGTTTAATCAATTATTATTTATCTGTCTTCAAAAATCTATTTTATTACGTGGAATATTTTATTATGTGGAAAAATTATCTTGCTGAGCTTTATGCAATTTATTCAACAAAATTTAGAAATCCTTTATAATCTTTTTTATGTAATATTTGCTTAGATATGAAGAGATATGCTTAGCGAAATTTACTCTTGTGATTAATCAACGCAGCTTTCCATAATTAACAGGTCTCGAAGACGTATTCGACGTCATGGGGTCTCTCTGAGTTTGGTTACTCCGTTATAATCTCCTTCAATGAAGGGTTTTCCGTGTTTCTCCGTCCTGTTTGCTTGCTAATTGCCGACGCATCCGATGTCGATCTCTTAATTAATACGCTGATCTTAGATTCTCCGTGATCCCGCGGTGGCTGTGAGCTGACAACGAGCCGACCGATCGATCGATCGTTTGAGGCAGTTCGAAGAGGCCGTTACCGCTTCGTTGATAATTAACCATCGCATGCCGGTTTCTGCGTTTAACAACGCGCGATTAATGTTTATCATAGTGCCAGCATATCGGGAATGATCTTCCCGATAAGCTTTCGCCGCTAATTGTGGGAATATATTGAGTAAAAATATTTCTTTTATGGTATAATTATTTGAATATCATTGAGAAATTTTGTATGAACTTATAATTAATAATTTTATGTGAATTTATAATTTATAATTTTATATGAATTTATAAATATAATTGATGAAATATAATTTCGCTAAATCCACTATGTGTATGTATTTAAGAAATGTGATTATAATATAATATCTAATAAATATTATATTATATATATAATTAATATATAATATCTGAACGAAAAAAAATTAATGCATTATTTAACTAATGATAATTAAGTTAACACAGTTATAATTGTTTTACTTTTATAATAATCATTTTTTAACTTTAATCATAAAAATTTGAAAAAGGAGAATAGTTTCTCAAAATTTATTTGAATAATTTTTATAAAAATAAAATTCAAATATAGATAGCTTTATAATACTTGAAAATTTTAATTTTAATATATTAATGTCGATTACAACTTGATTGATATTTCCTGAATGGATTAAGGAAAAAGAATTTAGAACAGATTTAAATCTCTCTCTCTCTCTCTTTCTCTCTTCTTGTAACTGAACAGAATCGACTATGCATTCTGCGAGCAAACGATGTTTCATCGTCAAATGGTAGTTCGATTCGGAAGGTCTTCGGATCGAAAAGTCATAGAACGTGATTGGATAAAATTGTTTGATTTTCCGATATCCGATATAACGGGAGTTAACGTCAAATTTTGCCGAAGTGCATACCAGACGGTTATATACGCTTCCATTATTTTTCTCTGCATTCGATAAAATGTTCATTTACATTTTTCTTTCTACCGCTTCAATTTGTAATATCCTGTAAAATCTAATTTTGACATTTATGGTAGTTGAAAATTTTCATCTCCGATAATCTTCATATGCGATCATTCATCTCGTCTCTGCATATTATTAGTGTAGACTTATTGAAAATTTCTGCAGAATTATTTTTACAAACGTATTGAATGATTGAATGATTTGAAATGATGAAATCAGTTTAAAAAACACTCATCTCGCTTTGAATCGATATCGCGGCTCTGACTTGGCGAATGATAAAATCACACGAAACTTTATTTTCCGAAAGTTTCCGCCACGTGTGTGGAATTTAGGTTACTACGTAACGACGATTTAATCGGTTATAGCTGCTACGAGGATAGATGGACGTAACCGCGTGGATCGTAGATTAATTCCAGCGTCCATCAATCGACCGACTCTATGCAGAGGATTACGATTAATAACGGTTATGCTTAGGGTATCGCGATATGAATAATCGTTTATGGGTGCACGTTTCTATTCGGAGCCTGGGAACGAGAAAAAAGGGACATCGGTAAAACGCGTCAATCGATTGATTAATTAAAAAAGACTCAAAAGCAATCACAGCGATAAATGCTAAATCGAAATGGAAAATCAGAGAATGATATTATTCATAGTGTGAAAATACGATAATACAGCAGAATGTATATATAGAGAGATATTACAAGCTAATGAGAAAATAGTTATTATTATTGTGGTAATATTATTATCGTCCAGATTTTCGTATTTTCGTATATCATACGATACAATAATAGTAATATATTTACTCTGCAGAAAACTAATAAATGTAATTATCTCTTAATAAATTGCAATTTTGTGCATTTATATTTTCGCACATTTACTCGGGATTAATAGCCTCATATTTCTTGTTTTTGCATATTTCTTGTTTTTATAATACTGACGTAACAACTTTAATATACCGATGTGCAATTAAGCCATAATAGCTAAAAATATTATTGTCATTGTATTAATACACTCTACATTCTAGATATTCTGATGTGTTACATAACTAAGGAAAATAACATTATTTTATATTTTTATATGATTTATAAATTTTTATCGAGGTGGTCCAATTTTGCGATATTTATTTCCATCTACTTTAATTTGGATAATCAAATTATTTTTATTCTAATTCGGCTAATAATTAAGTTGATCAATAAATAAATGGTTTGGTAATTTAACAAATATTGAAAAGCTACTTTCATGTGATTTTTAACTATTTTTATTCAAAAAACAAACACAGTAATATGTAAATATTGAAATTAACTACATATTGATAATAATTAATTGATATATCTATTCTGTTAATATTTTGCCTTCTCTCGAGACCAAACAGGACTTATTTTATGTAACACAAACACGAATAGATAGATTGAAAAGGCAGCACTAACGCGATGCGACCTAAGCCGCAAAATAGTGTGGATCCGCGGTGTTATTAAGTGTACCAGTTTCAATTTGCTTATGATTGGCGAGCATCAAGAGAGGGATCACCAAATACGCTTTGAAGGATGTGTTCGCGATTATTGCACGCATGTTGCGTTTCGCGAACGTGTGCGCCAGGACGACGACCGTGGGTTAAGGGGCAGTAATGGGTTAAACTCAGGGATTCCCGGTTAATTAATTGGTATTAACGTACGGCTCGATGGGAATAGGCGCAACGCAAGACCGGGGATCATCCCCATATTCGAAAGGGTTTGCGTCACACAGACCGTCTATAAACAGCATGAATTATACTTAAGCTGGAATTATGCGACAAAAAATTTACTAATCAGCCACGAAAAAGAACAGAAACGAGGTAAATTTTGATGCGTCAATATTATAACGTTCTATTTAAAGAAAGTAAAATATCTCGTATAAAAAAAAAAATCTGTTACTCATTTTTTTTTTTTCCTCGGAGATAAAATTCCTCGATAACATATTTCTCTAATTAATTCTAAATAAAAATCCATTGTAGATTAAAATTTGCACATATTTTACATTTCATATTTCATATTTCCATTTCCTCTCTTCGATATGTAATACAAAAATATTTTATTTTTAATTAAGTTCGATTTTTCCACGAAATTTTATTTTATATATTTTATAACAGACATACAGATAATGTTAAAGTTAAATATATAATTTAAAACGTTTCTGCGATTATATTTTTTAGCATATTTAAAAAAAAAAGCAAAATTTTTTATTTGAAAAAAAAAAAGTGAAAAATTGCTTGCTAAATCTGACATCGCTAAATAGAATGGCTACTTTTAATCGAAGATTTAATGTGGATTCATCGCTCAATCGCGTTAAACACTCCGTCAAATGGAAAGAATTCCGGCGCATCACACGTCACATTGCGCACGTAATCCCGACGTGCGGATCGATCGGCCGTAATTTATTATTCGCTCTCGCGTCGCGACGTTCGATGACAATAACGCGCGACAGTTCGATGATAATAACGCCGGGGGGGGGGGGAAGGGAGGAGATGGACGAACCGTAAACGCGACTAATGGGAGGGGGAGCGTCCTCCTCGTCGCACAGTTTCATCAATGCGCAATAATAGGCTGCGGCGAACCGCGTTGCGACTGCAGCATCCGGAACAATTGGATTACCGTATGTTCGGATCGCGTCTGAAAATTCCACTCAGCCATAACGATCTTATCTTGCGGCGGATGTAAATGCTTTGCCGATCCAGCTCCATCGATTGCTCTCGTGGCGGCGAACTCGCGAAATCACGACCAAGATTATAATCCTTCGTGTTGAGCGCGCGCGCCACACGATGCCGGGTAATACGGGTAAATTAATTAATCCGTCGGACAGAGAGATACTAATGAGAAAAGCGGCTATATCTTGCCGAGGGACTTGCCTCCGGTTAGGTCGATCCGTGGATCAGTGTCAAATCCTTGGAGGGTTCAATTTGTCCGGCAATCGCGACCATCGTGCACCGGCTTGAAACACTTTATTAATTTATACGCCTATAATACGTCGCGTTGAGAGAGAATACGGTTTTCACTATGTGATATATTTTAACAACTTTTACATAGATGTTATTTTTAGATATTTTTAGTACACATCAATCGAAAAGAATGATAATAGAAGAAAAGATGGAAGCTGTCAAAATTTGAACGTTTTTTGTACATGGTCGCTATTAAATTTTAAATTTAAATTAGACTTTAGCGTGTGATTGATATGGCTAATTTTAGAATTTTATAGATTGAATCTGTGTAATATTTATTAAATTAGAAAACGTTAATATCAATGTTTAATTAATATAACGTTATTTTGACATTTGAATATATTGTATCAATCGTTAATTAATTTACGTGGCTAATTAGCGACATATATCGTCGTGTTTTGATATCTAATTTAGGATGTTTATCGAGCTTGTCACGCGTGATATCGCGGTCAGTGCACGAATGCCGTGCTGCAACGCTGTTGCAACGTTGAAAGATACGAAATTAAGTACGACATAACGGCAGAATTAATCGGGCTCGCGATTAGGGTGAGAGTCGACAGACACGGCCGCGAGCATTAGTTCGGTACGACGGTTCGGATCGATCGACTACCGGGCCGAGCAACGTCGTGTTTCCACGCCACGAATTATTAACACGCTTTCGCGAAGTCTTGTCGGAAAGAGTATCTTCCGCCATATGGCGCTGCTCTCTGGACGTTTATTCACGGATATATTACTTCCCCTCCGCCGCCTTTTATTATAAGTTACAAGCATCGTAAATATTTACCGCGCTCACGCTACTAAAAATACGCTCCGCACGTTAATTAACAATATATTTACGGACGTTGCTGATCCTATTGAGCGATAATACAAGCGGCTGTTCACGATCAAATGAATAGATGAATCAGTCAAATTGTGACAAATAAATTTGAGAGGGAAATAAATAGCGATGAATGATTAAATGTTGAAATTATTAAATTTATATTAAAATCAATTACGTATTTATGTAAATATATGTATAAAAATGCGCTGTCTTCTCTTTCTTATATATAAATAAATATATATTTTTATATGTAAAAGAAGCAAAGTTTTGTTTTTCAAGAAGAAATAATTGAACCAAGATGAGTTTCATATTATTTTTAATTTCGTTCAATTTAAATTCGATAAACAATAAATATAAACATTTTTAACATTTCTAAATAAACTTTATGTTGATTTACTAATTTATGAATTTGTCCGCCTCGAATTTTCACTGCCACAATTAACAGAGATGATTTATCCGATCATCGTTTCCCACATTAAAATCATCTCGTGCCGTCTCTATTTTTACAGAGAGAAAATGCGACTGTGATTTCCTCACCATGACCGATCGTGAATCGATTCTCACGCGCCTATTAATCATCTTAATCACCATTTCTCCCGCTTCTGGTCAGTTCTCTTATAGCGTCGAGATCGTGTTTTACGATCGAGTATATCGAGTCGCGGAAATAAAAGAAATTTGACGACGAAATAAGTGGTGGGCAATGGACACGGTGAGGGGCGATACGGGGCGGTGAGGGTAGAATGTGGATTCAGGCCAGATCAGTAGGACGGGGGTGGCGATAGGAGGCTTTCGGGGCGGAAAGCCCAGGGTATATCGGGTCCCGACCCAGAACGCCCCGGGAATAACGAGAGATTGGGACGACGAGGAAATTTCATCGCTCGCTCGCGCGGGCGGTCGATGTGTGCGGCGAGACTGAGGGAGGCGGGGGATGGGAAGGGGGAGAGGAACGGAAAGAAGAACGGGAAGTGGTGGGGTGAGATTTATCGAATTTTCGAAATACCCGTGCACTCGGCGATGTCGAACCAGACGCCTCCATTTCTCTATTCCTTCTATCTATCTCGCTCTCTTTTTTCCATCCACGCTTTACTTTTCGTTCTGGCCACCTTCGTCCCTTCTCCGTCCTTCGATCCACACCACCCGCACTTTCTCCTTCGAGCCGCCGTCTCTCTGTCTCTCTCTTTCTCTCTCTCTCTCTCTCTCTCTTTCTCTTTCTCTTTCTCTCGTTTCCGCTCGAGCGCCGATTCTATTCGGCAATGATTCCCGATTTCTCAATTTCGCGGCTACCTGAAAGCAAGGTAGTTTTCTGAGGTGAGAATTTAGATTTGCGGGAAGAGACAGTCTTCGAGATTGAAAATTATATGGCTAAAATAGCAAGCTATATTACGATGAGACTTTACATTTTCTGGAGGCTAATATTTTGAATTTTAATAAATAATATTAAAATGTTTATTTATTAAGAGATTGAATTGAAAAAAAAACATATTTATTTGTGTTTATAAAAATTTATCGTTTTTTTTTTTTTAAATAGGATTTTATTATCTGACTAATTTTTTTTTCTTCAAGTTACACATATATAAAGCTTATAGGATGACGAATTAATTGTAAAATATATCTAAATATTATTTTAAATCTTAAGCAATTTGAGAAGATATTTTTTCATTTATAATTTTCGTAGCCTTCTCTTTATGGAATACAACCCCCAGTTACTCTTTAATGCTCGTAATATAATTAAAAAAAGCAACGAGAATTATTACGCACGATGTTGTTAGATTTTGTTGCAAGAGGCGAGTCATTCTCCTGCTTGAACGATCGAGAATCGAAAAGAGCTCCTGTGCGATTGTGTATCTTCGAAACATTTTCAAACTCGCCTGATTTCTTCTGCAGTTTTTTGGCTCTATTGTTTACACCTGGAAATTGTTTGGCTTGTGATAGTTCCTTTAGGAGAATTGTCTTTTGTAAATTAGAAAAAGAGCGACTGTATTATAATCGAAAAAGGAAACGTTCGCGATTAATTTCCAATCGACAAGCCGACTCCGTTTGATAAAGGAAACAGGAGGATTATCATTTCCTCCTATCGATTCGTCCCATGCGTTTTTAATCCACCGATTTCCGATGTAATCATTGATGTAACTGACAAATTTTTCAAGCAAATATAAAAGAATATAGAAAAGAGTATAAAAATAAAGTTAAACTAAAGTTACTTATAAAATTGAATTAATGCAATAGTTTGTTTTTTATTTTTAATAATTTATGTGTAATGAGTGCTTATATACAGCAAATTATAAGATAAAATATATTGTTTAATATATTGTATACTTTTAACGAAACAATTTTTTCATATTAATTTTTTTTTATTTTATTTTATTTTTTTTTTTATTTACATGATTGCTGTTATCTTCCCATCTATGAGAATGGATTAACTTGAATTCATTATTTTGCCTGAAATTAATCCACTATTTCATATTAATTATATTAATTCACTATTTCATCGAAAAAATCAATATTGTTTAAAAAAAATTATGCGATCACAGAAATAACTATGTGCTGAATATCGAGATGAATAATATACAGGGTGTTCTAGACCACCCGTAGACCCCTTTTCTTTCAAAAATTAAGCATTTTAGAAAAAAACGTTTTCAACAAAAATTGTATGGTTTTGAGGGGAACATAAGATGGTGTCATTGGTTTGACCTCGGATGGCATCGTTAAGGTCAAGTCAAGGACACCTTTAATTTCTTAAATGGAATCCCCTATTTTTTATTGCATATTCT
>JBCAUJ010000001.1:15346745-15377012 GCA_038406275.1 Cataglyphis albicans
TTTTTTTTTTGTTTTTTTTTTTTTTTTTTTTTTTTTTTTTTTTTTTTTTTTTTTTTTTTTTTTTTTTTTTTTTTTTTCGGCTCGCCGCGTCGTTGCTCATAGTACGAGCAACGTTATTTTTCCGCATTGATAATGAGGTTTTTGCTTGATTATAAGCTGGAAGTGATTAACTCGCGGAATTGTGAAAATGCAAATTGTTCGTTCGATTATTCGGCGAGCAATTCTGCGCGCTTGTTTATCATTTTTTTTCGTTGGAAGAGAAATGAAATTTTAGTCCAGGAATTTAATATACGATGTAAAATTTAACTTTATATATCGATATCATTCATTGATGAAAATTATAAAAAAGATAAAAAGTTCCGACGATTTAATTATAAGATTTTAATTATTCTATCTCTCAATTTATTTAATTATATATATAATTTTACATAACAACTTTATATAACGATAGATGTGTAAAATTTATTTATATCTCAAGCACTTTTTTATTAACGAAAAAAACAAACAAAAAAAAATTCTAAAATTGTAATAAAAAATTTATAATTACAAAGACGTGCCCAAGTAAAATATTAAATATTAAACTCTCGTAACTTTTTATTTAAATGATTGTCATGATTTAAATTCTCATCACGATCACATGGTACTGCAGTTTTGCTTCTCCCACACGGCTCATATCGCGTGAAGAAACGTATTCCTCTCGCGTGGAGGATATTTTCTAGCGTAAAACGATATTCTTCCCTCGCGTTAAAACGACAAACCCCGCCATTATTGGCTGATCTACTCCCGGTCGATTGTAACTCCGACAACGTAACGCGGAACGGGAACTGCGATCGGAGAGAGGATCGGAACTTAAGTCACCCAGCTACATTCGTCTAACTGAAAACACGTGGAATTTACGACGACTGAACCGGTATTAATGCGAACCCCGGACGGGTAGACTGATGCTTCATCGTCACCGGAGATTACACCCGTAAATAAATCAGCGTAGGAACTTCCCAGCTGATCGTTACGTAATCCGAGTCGATCTTAACCCCGCGCGCGCGCTGCTACCTATCTACTTCCCGAGCCAAGATTTGCGACATCGTTCCACCTGGGGGATCTTGCCGGGCGATTTGCGACGCGCCACCTCGGCGGTTTGTCTAACCGCCAAAGAGTACCTTACCACCTAATGCACTAGAGAGAGGGTCAGACAAAGATAGGGAGAGAGTTTCATCGTGCCGAGGTCGCAAAAAAAAAAAAAAAAAAAAAAAATGATGATTCTCTTCTCCACGAAGCCAATTGATCTCACCCTTGATAAACGTATATTACGATTTTTTTACGTTACGGCGAGATCACATTAATTTGCAGGTGCGTCACATTTTCGTATTGGTTCGATTCGAGCGTTATCAGTAGTAATGAAGTCATTATTAATTGATTGTATACATATGTGTATTTAATAATAATATGTATATGTTAATAATTTATGAATTAGAATTTAGTTATTAATATAATATTTAATGAGGCAAACATATATTTTTAAGTACAATAATATGTTTATTTAATACAGTATAAATATGCTAAGCTGAATCTACTTATATTTTTGAAAAAGAGAGAGATAGATTAAATTCTCATTACACATTTATTAAACATAATTATGATGTGATTTATATAATATGATGAATATACGATTTAAATATACGATGGGAAACAAATAATTACATTTCTTGTAATAATTGTTCGTAAATGTTAGAATTTAAAATTAACTATTAAATTTGTTTCTTTCAAATTAAATTACATTTTCTAAATTTAAATTACTTAATAATCCTTCTTTTTTTCATATATCTACATTTTATTTTGTTTTATTTAATTATTATTTAATTTGGATTCAAGGATGCGTTATGTTACAAATAAAATATTTTCGGAAATAAATATTTGAGTCGTCCAAGTGTAACATCGTTTTCTAACTCTTATGTGATAGCATCCAATTTTTCCAATCTTCAAGATCAATTTTATTTCTTGCTTGCGACGGTTGTCTCGTGGTTGGCCACAGCGTACCCTTAGGAATTTACGGAACGCACTAAATGGAAAGGCCGAGTTTTTCCGCGTTCTCCTTCAATTTTACAACACGCAATATTCATCCGACTTCTCTATATCGATAATAAATAATATGTTGGAAGAGGGAATGATGAAAGTTAATTAAAAAGAAAACATGTCCTTTACGTTTACACTCTTTGAAAAATTAAAAAAATAAATTCGAGTTATGAAAAAAATTTAAGTATCACGAATATGGATTTTGACGTCTTTATAAAAGAAAATAGTTGTAATTAATATTTTTCTTAATTTATAGCAAAAATTTTTGATCGTCGAATATCCTCTGAAATCAACTGCAAAAAGCAATGAAAAATGAGTAGTTTGCGGAAAGAGAAATAGAGACAGATAATATTTTTCTACAATTTTTAGTAAATAACTTTTAAACGAATTAGTGAATCTAAATCAAGTTTTGCACAAATATTTATTAAAATTTCCTTATTATATATGAAAATTTTTATTTCATTGTAATATTTTTTCTTTATCAAATTTGTCAATAAGTGCTATAATAGGCGATTTTCCATAAGAATCAATAGTAACTTTAAATTTAAATAACTTCCAAACCGTTAAGAGATTTGCGCTTAGTTTTTGCACAAATATTCAGAAGAAATAGTAGAACAATCTATGAAATTTTAAAGCTTTTATTAGTATTTCGATATATGTCACATACATTCTTAATATTAATGCAACGTCAATTGCTAGTAAAGTAAAAATTTGTGGATAAAAAAAAATCATTTTTAATGAAAGCAGAATATGAAAATGATTTATGCAAGAGAATTATTTTAATAACATAGATTATTTTTAGAAAAATTTCATTCACATTAATTAGAATTATACATATATGCGAAATAAATAATGAAAATCACAGATTGTGCAAGGAAGATAATATTTTACGTTAATTGTTAATCGGAATTCAAAAGAAAGCATTCTGCAATTACTCATCTGCAATTTTCTTCGTCGATCATTTAGATTATATAAATGGTAAACAAGCTAGAGGAACAACGTTGATGCAAGTCATGATGCAGTCTGCAATTACAATCCTTTCTCCCGATTTAATTGCGAATTACAAAATTCTCGTCGATCATGCAAAGCGAATATTGCACGCAATAACGACCTATGAATACTTAATTCAACGCGACATCAAACAGCCATGTAATGACGTGGCAACTAAACTCTCTATAACTAATTCTTAATTTCCTATATCTTTTCAGTTTCTTTTATCATGCACTGCGTAGAAATGATTTCAATTGACCTTTCTTGACCATCCTTGCTTATATTTTCAATTCAATTCAAAATAGAAATCTTTATTAACGAGACTCTCATTTTAGCGATTCACTTAATGATTTACTAATTTACTCGATAATTTTTAAAATTAATAATTATATAATTAATAATTAATTTGAACAAACAATTTTTTATTTTTCATATAAAACTTTCTGCGCTAATTGCTGAAAATATAAATAAATACGTATATGTTTTCACGTATGAATTGCAATTATTTAAATTTAATAAAACTGAGTAAAAACTATTACGTATTCAATATTAAATCGCTAATCAATATTTAATTCTAAATGATTAACTGTCAGAAGATTAATTAAAATTTTGCCAGTTGAAGCTCCTATATGTTTTCGCGAACAATAAACGCGAGCCTCTTTCGCAGCAGCAATCAAAGAGCAAGATGCATTGTTGGCGTTCCTAGCGGCAATCGGTCGTCACTCACAATCAGTTGAGTTAGGTCAGGTTCAACACCGCACCGTGAGCACTGTGAGTCCAGTGCCCTGTGAGAATCGTTCCGGCCGATAAACTACCTCGTTCGCCGTGTAGAGGATTCGACGCGGATAGACGTCGTGAGGGTTAGGCCGGGTCAACCGAAACACCGGACACGATGGAACGAACGCACGCGAAGAAGACGGCCGGCCGAGCACAGGCAGTTAGTTAGCGTTACAATGCCCTCGGTACGGCTTCTCAACACCTTCCCCCCCCCCATCCCTCCCCCCTTTGTGTATGCAACTCCGCTCGCCCGCGCGCATTCGATATCCCATTCAATTTTAATTCCGCTTGGAAAATTGTACCCGATCAAATTTACAGAGACGATTTAATTTCCACGTCATTCTGTTGCGCAGCAGTTCGCGATAACTGTATAATGGAATGGGAACTCTGTACACGGCATGTCGATAGAAAATTACACGGGCTCGATTTGACCTCCCAAGCGCAGAAGAGGGATGATTAACTCTTAATTGAAAAAGTCGCGAGTCTAATATGGTAGAATTATGTGAACGTAGGATTGGACGTTATTAGACATACGGATTTCATCGATAGAAAGTAAAAAATGGAAAAAAAAAAACTATACTTACAATGATAAAAATAATGATTTTTGTTTTAATTATTAATAATTGAAATAAAAATAATTTATATCGCGTTTTCAGTAATTTTATAACAATTTATTAATTAATGAAAAAAATGTCACACTGTTTTCGAGTATTCTCGATTGAAGATCCCGCTTGACGTTATCAATTTTTCCGCTTTGCAAATCTGTTACGAGTCACTCTTTTCTTGTCGCCCTTTTGATAATGCAACAGCGGACGAGTTAAAGATAAAAGAGAGAAAAATTCGAAGGGATATGATAAGAACGTTCCCACCCAACGGACGCCGCCGCGATTCTATGCGTACGTGTATGTAGGGGATACAGTGCATCTCTCGTATGCTGCGGTAACGGAAACTGAGTACAATTTCAGCGGGCAGCGTGCAAAGGATAAAAATAAGGAACACACAACCGGCTGTGTGCGGCTCCACCCACGCAGTTTCCCCGTGAGAGATTGTACGTCAGCCGTACCAACTGTGAATACAACAACAGTGAGCTGGGCAGGTCCAATTTGCCGTTTGCTTGCCGTAAAGGCGGCTGAGTAACACGTAGGGATGGAGGAGGAGAGATGGAGAAAGGAGAGAGAGAGAGAGAGAGAGATAGAGAAAGATCGGATCAGCTGCAGTGAACCCGCCGGCGAGAGCGAGCGAGACTGACTACTACTCGTGGAAAGTCGATTTTCTGGCTAAATCCGATTCCGCTTGTAGCCCGTCTCTGCTCGATTTGTCAGAAGGAATGATATATATATCAAGCTCTTTGTCATTTTCCGCGTCTTCGAAAAATCGTAGATGACGCGAGACAATCTCGATTTCCAGCTGTCAATTGCGAGCTTTTACGTTTAAGATAGAGTTGAAATTTTGACTCGACTATATTTTGGGAAATCATTTAATTGAAAGTTTATTATAAAATCTATTATAAGGATTACACGTATGCATTCCATACGATTAAATCTAATGAAAATAGCGATTTAAATTTCCACGAATCTGAATAAATCGAAATCGAGTTAATCGAACGATTTTATGAATTATTTATTATTTCGATAATGATCGATTTTAATTCAGAGATTGAATAGAAATAATAGAGGAAAATTAAAAGTTTTATTGCTGCGAAACTTTAATTATGATACCTTCTAGTATTCTGATTTATCTCATGAAACTTTATAGTTTTATTATAATTGATATATTATTCATGGAAATAGATTTTATTTTAGAGATAATAAGAAATGATGAATAGAAAACAAAAAAGGAATAGAAATAATGGAGAAAAATTCAAAATTGTATTATAGTTTTATTATAACTGATAATACATTATTCATGGAAATATATATATATAGCCTATTTCTCCGTAACAAAGTTCACAATTATGGCGAAATGGATTAAAAATTCTATGATTGCGCTCTTTTTTTAATCTGTTTGAGTAGCGCTAAAGCGATGTTAAATTATCGATTTTATTGTACATTGAATTATTTACGGTTGATGATGGCTGCCATTTCTGTGGCGAACAATTATTTTACCGTAAAATTTTTTTCTTATAATCACGCGCTGACGAGGGTCGCTTTGTATATTGCGCGTTCTTTAAATAGTCAATATCATGAATAATCTAATTGTTCTATCTTGATACCTCGTCATTTCGCGGCCCCCATTAGCCATGTCTGCGACATGACTATTCAAGGGATTGGATCGGGTCGTTGCACTATTAGCAATCGGCAAAGAAACAATAGGATATTAATGCCACTATCAGCACAATCATTAACAATACTATTTGATAGGAGAATTCATTTTCTTCATAATTAACAGTGTAGATAAGAATAGTTTATTTAAAAATTTGTTAGAAAATTTACAAGTTTTTTAAAACTACATAAAAACACAATATAACTTTATAAAAATTAAAATAAGAAAATAGAATAAGATAATATAATTTATATTATCTTATTTCATTCAAAAAAAAAAAAAATAACATGAAAATGAAGAAAATAGAATAAGATAATATAATTTATATTATCTTATTTCATTCAAAAAAAAAAAAATAACATGAAAATGAATAAAGAACATTAAATAGAATACAAAAGTAGTTTAGTTTATATTAATTAAGTTAATTGGTGAAAATTATTTAAAAGTGGAGAAGGAAAAATGTAAATGAAAATAGCAGAGAATAACAAGAAAGAAAAAAATGTGTAATGGAAAATTTCTCAAATATCTAGTAGAAATAAAAATGTAGTTAATTGAAAATTTTATTACATTATGAAAAACAATTGACTCTCGCGGGCTTTGATTGAGTGCGTTATCCGCGCAATCTTTAGACGTCATAAATTTTAATTATTATTCTAGCGGTTCACCTAATAATTAAGGTGCAATATATTCCGCGCGTAATGACAGCGTGCACTCATTCGCGTAATACAGCCTACGACAGTTGCCATAAAGATCGATCGCGCACAAAACGTCATCGTGTAATCTGTCATTCTTAAGTGTGGAAAAATAGGCGAGGAAAAACGTTTGAGGGAGACCTTGAGAGTCTTGCGAATGAAAGTGGGTCGAAAGGCAAAACCCTCGCATATAAACGCCATTGTCATAAATCGGTCATCGGTGGCGGGTTGGAAAATTGGTCGGAAAGTATTTCAAGGAAATCGCCTCGGGAGCCGGTAAAACACATGAGAGCGAAAGACGAACGTTACTCAATGTTTTTTAGCGCGATGTTGCGATTTGAGCGTCTGTGCACGCTCACGTGTTTATGTTTACTTATATATTTTTTTTTATTACGTTACTCTGAATATAAATTAAAAAAAACGAACAAAGTTGATTTAAAATATATATTCTGGGTTAAAATATATAGTTATATATTCTAGTGTGAGACAATTATGTATCAGAAAAGTAGTATAGATTCTGGTAACTCAAAGTATATAATCATATTTCTGAAAATTTAAATTTTTCTCTCCATTTTTCAGTTAATTATCACTCTATGAGATTTACTATTTGTTTAATAAAAATCATATTTTAAGTATTTATTTTATAAAAAGAGAAAAAGTACACAATAACAACATAAAAAAACACTCATTTATTTAATATACAAAAAAGAACCGTGCCTGATTTTTGATATAATCCAATTGTCATAACAGAGTAAAACTTTTAAATAAATAAAATAAATTTAGATGTTATTTAAAAAAACTTTTAATTTCAAGAGAATCACGAAAAATTTGAAAGAAAAATATATATACTAAGGATACACCCATACACACAGTCGTGTTTGTCGAATAGCGATGCCTTCCAACACCTGGTGCTCTATAGGGTTGTAGCCCATTTAACACTGTTAAGTGACCCCGTCGATGCATTATTTGACGTACGAGCCTCCCGACGAGAGATGAACGACAAGAATTCGTCGTGAGAACTGTGGACCCTTATCGGGGCTTAGCTGGCGAACACGTCTCAAAGATTCAGCGGATTACATCGAGTGAATCGCTCGACGAGCACTCGCGGTAAATGTTACATGACGTTCCGTTCTCTCTCTCGCAAGATCCGCAGCTTTCGATAAATGGCTCTGCGAACGGGGAGCGTTTGCTTGAGTATTAAAAAGATGCAGTACTGACGGGAGATAGACGCCTTGAGGCTACATTATAGTGGTAGTGGGAATTTTTATTAAACGATGTGTCGATCGTTGCATATATATTCAATCTTCAATTCTGCATTATAAATGAAATGTCTGATTAATTTAATGATTCTGAAATAGAATTATTCAGACGTGTGAAATGCACACAATTCGTGATCGATCGACATTTTTATTGACAGTGTGTTTGATATGCTATTCAGGATTCTCTCGTTATTTCGATTATTGCAGTTATAAATAAATAAGAAAATAAATAAATAAAATATTTTTAATTTCATAATTTATACTTGATATGTGGAATATAATTTTTTTTTGGGGGGGAGGGGAATATAACGATTTTATATTGAAATTATATATTATTTAAAATGATATTTTATATGTATATCCATTTATAATATCGGAAAGAATTTCCTATGAGTTAGTTATACAATATATAGTCGCACATCCATAAAATTTAAATTACCTGAATGGTGGCATCAAGATGACAACGCCTGATTTAATTTATAGCTACTTGAAATGTTTTGTCCGAGAGACATTTTTCTAATATAAAAGTGAGCACATTAAGAACTTAAATGTAATATCCTCGGAAGTTTCTTGTTAGTTTCTCGAGGAGTTCCGACGTCTACGCTATAATGGAGAAGTATACTTTTATATAATTCATTCTCATGCTCTGCTAAGATGTTTTACCAACCTTCCTAGACCAGATTACCCAAACTTTGACGACCACATTCGCTGTACGAGAATTCATTATACGTAAAATAAATAATACATCGTTGCAATAAAATCATGCAAACTATGGCGGTTTTTTATTTTATTTTTTTTTTTAACCGAATTACTTATACTGTAAAAAAATAATAAACATTAATCGCATAAAACATTATGTAAATAAAAACTGAAAAAAAATAAATTTTTTTTAATTTTTTCTCTAAAAAAAAAAAAATAAATCTTTTTTAACAATTTAATTATTGGATTTAAAATTTAAATATTAATAATTTCTAAATACACATGACTGTAAAATAAAAAAAAATAAATATTTATTGTTTGGTAAAACTAAATCATAAATTATAAATAATACTTATAAATAAACAGTACTTAGTTTTTTTTATAAATGTTTTTAAGGGGGAGAAGGAGGCTTAAACATTTCCAAAATTTTTATGTTAAAATTAAAACTGACATCTATATTCTTTACCCTGTGTGTCACGCGCACATGGACATATAAGTACCGAATCGCCGTTATATCGAAATGGCGAAAGGGAGAGAGCAGGAGAGCGCGAAAACGGAGGTGCGGGAGTCGCAAGAGGACGAAAAAAATATGTTGAGAGTCAGTCGTGTATACACAACACACCGACCCGTAACACGGTGCATTTTGTCCAAACTCGACGAGGATGAACTTTCACACTGCACGCGTGTCGCACGCGCTTTCACGAGCCTTTAAACCAACAGTGACGAATTGTGCGACTCGTCTCACACGACCCCGTAATGCATAACTAAAATTTTCTTCTCTTATTTTTTAGACTTAAGCGACAATTCATTTTTTCAGATCGGTTGCATATTCAAAACGTTTTTAATTTTTTTTATTATTTTTTGTTTATTCCGAAATTTTACATTATTTATTTTTTTAATGCATTTTTTTTTTCATTTATATTCGGGCTTAAATGTCAAATATGTTTTCAAAAAATTAAATTTAATACCGTTTATTTTTACAATTAAAATATTGAGAGAAAATTTATGAATAATATAGTGGAAATTATCGCTTAATTAAATTTAAGTTTCTCTTCAGGATAATTGACTTCGAAAAAGAATCATATTTTGAATCTTTGCTATCGATCACATACTATAGCTACAATGACCGAAAACAATTCCCGTGGGATAATCAGTGAAATTTGCAAAAGGCTATTTTAATTTACGCGTTCTCTTTGCGCTCATGTCATGTTCAAACGCGAATATCACGTTATATGTAAACAGCGTCATGTTGTTGGCGTGCATATCAAATATTCACTTGGGGTTTGTATTTATGAAACATTCATAAAATTTATATTGTTGCTTTGTTGCGACTCGATGCACGAGACACGCGTAAATATGCGTAATACATCATGTTACCTACACTTTGCTATCATTCCTCAAAATGTGACCACAGATTATCAGATTATCAGACACCAGATAGTATAATGGCGGAGAAATGGATGATTGATATTCTGTCAAAACGCGTTTTTGACGTGCATATGAATCGAGTTTAAACAAATATAATTTTTTCAGCTATGTTCGAATCGTTAAATTTGCCTTGCTTTATTATTATGGTTTATTATAGAAATTCTATAAAGACACGTACATAAGTAGCTAGTTACTTTTACAATCCAGTTTATTCATTAGAAATTTGATTTATGCAGCAAACATGCATGAAAAATCATTTCTGCGCATAAGTTATACGGAAAATATAATTTCAAATTTAAATTTCTTCGTTAAAGAGAAAAGGAGAGGGAAACATTAAAAATTTTTTAAAATATTAAATTCAAAAATTAAAAAAAAAATTATTTAAAAAAATCTTTTAATGTCAATAAAAAATGAAACATTTTAGAGATCTTTAACAATAATAAGTCAACGCGTATTAACTTTTAGAAAATTAAACAGATTAGTAAATAGAAATTTTTATCGAAAAAAGATTAGTTTTTATTAATAATTATAGATTGTACAAAATTAATGTTAGTAAGAATTTAAATTAATTAACTTTAATTTTTTAATTTTAAAAAATAATTTAAAAGGTTGAAAAACAGATGCAATTATTATTAAAACATACTATTAAAGACTTACATTGTTACTGATACCAACACTTTTAAAGTCATGCGACTAACGATAAGTGTAAACTCGCCTCGAAACAATCGTCGCGGAATTTTTCGCGGAAGAATTTTTGCCGTGCAGAAATGACAGCATAATCGAGAGTTAACGTTATAAGTCCGCATAATGGCGTCGTTAAAAATGAGATCGGTTTGCGATGCAACGTGAACGCGCGTGAGAGCAATCGCTGGCCGCGCGTCGTCATGCCAAATGAAAGCCATCCGTGAAAATCGTGTCATTGCGCTAAAGCCGGCGGGACACGCACGGTTGGCCGCACGCGGCGTGCGGTAATTCGAAAAATCGGAGCGAGATTTAATTAACTCGGCTTCGGGGCTAACGCGTTATCGATTCCGCTGCCGTTGTTTATGAGATACATTATGATTTGGTTGACCAACTCCCGATTAAATTAATTCTTTTCTTTGTTAAAATAGTAATAGTTTTAATTAAATAAAACGAATGATTGCATACCGTGCGGCAGATTGCATCATGAAATATGGTCTAATTTAAAATATCGTGAAAAAACTTATGACATTTGATTAATAATAAATATAATATTTAGTATTTAATATAAGACTAGAAGAATATAATATAAATAATTATATATAATATAATATATATAATATAATATAAATATAAAAAATAATATAATATAAATAAATACAAAAGTGCACGTGTGGAAAGAATAAATATTAAAAATAATAAAATTATAAAATTATATTGATATTAAAAATAATATTAAAAATAAAAAAATTCGGTACATGTTTAAATAAATGATAGATTACAGCTACAAAAATATCATAAATATTATATCACATATATGGGAACTAATAGAATTGCTTTATTCCTATATTCATAGAAGATCGCAAAATAGATAAAAGAAGAATTGTTGAAGCGTATTCTGACGATACGGGGTGATAACGTGGAAATAATGCAACGAATAATACGATAAACAGCGAAATTCGTGTATGTGTTAAAAATGAAACTTTGCAAAATTAAATCGCGAAAATATATATGCGAGACGGATTAACAATGTGGCTGTTATCCTTCAGGAAGCTCGAAAACGAGATATTTCACAGAAACATCTCTCCGCGTTGTTTGTATCGAAACTACATTAAAAGTAAGCTTCACGAAAGAGGAGCGCAGAGGATTTTATCTCGATGCTACCTCATTACATACATGCACAATGCATGCATGGCACGCATGCATTCGGACACGCATGTCACGGTGTCCTCGTAGCGACAATCGCGTCACTCGCGAGAGTGCAGCTCTCGCCGGATGCCGGACGCGTGAAGTAATTTCAAAAATCCGAAACGAAATTTAATTAAACTGGAAATGCGGAGCTGACCTGTTAACTCGCCGCGCGTCATTCGCGCGTTCGCATCCGCTGGATCGCATCCAGTGCGTCGCTTTGCAAAATGCGCCGGGATAGTAGTGTCTCGAAACGATTTTCCGTACCAAATTACCTTTCCCGGATCTATTTGCAACTTAAAAGCCTCTCGGACCGCCCGCAGCTGAATTTTACATTTTACGCTAACGCTATCGACCATCTCGCGCCGCGTTGTTGGTAGCGCGTTTACGAAAAACCCGTCGTAATTGGGAAAGCCGGGAGAGACGCGTTATACAACCAAGTGAAAATTGTACGCGGCGTGTGGCTCGCGAAAAATATTCGCAAATCGGAGTAACGATTATTTCGGCCTGTAAAACGGATTACGATACTCACGTATTTTGAAAGTGTTGCGAACGATGTTTTCACTTGTCAGATATTCGAAATTTATCAAATAATCAAAACCAACTGTGTCGCATTTGTTACACGAATTTTAATCACTTATATCTCTAACTAAAACATTTTCAATATATTTACGTCGTTTACACATGATCAACTGGAATATCTGTTACATTCCAAATATATCATATTTGCAATTATCTTGCATTGTTGAGCCTAAATTATGAGATAATAATTAAAAAATAATTATCGTTAATTATGTTATGTGAAATATCGCTAACGCAAGATAACAGACATGACGTAAGAGTAGAGACACGTTATATGTGATTAAAGACGAATACACCGTGATTAAAAAATAAATAAATAATTTCTCTCGACACGCACCTATATATCCACGCCATCGTCGAAACAATAACTCGTCACTCGGCCGTGCCGGGTTCTCACGTGCGTGAAACGCGCGTGAGACCTCGGCCTTGCCGAGCGAGCATCGTCGGTGCTGGGTGATGTCGCCAAAAATAGCCGACCGATTGTAACATCGGCACGCACGGATAAGTCCGTAACCCCTAGTACGAGAACGACCTCACCGCACGCCGCAATTCCCTTTTTTTTTTCTTTTTTTTTTTCTATTGGCGGAATTCGCTTTCGAGCGAAAGCTTGGAATTCCAGCGGCAGTGAGAACCGGTTTTCTAGCTGCCAGGACGAGGACGAACCCCCGAGGATCAGGACGGGTGGGGGATGAGTGGTGAGCGATCGCGCTTCTCTCTCTCTCTCTCTCTCTCTCTCTCTCTCTCTTTCTCTCTATCTATCTCGTTCTATCTATCTCGTTCTCTCATCGGCAACCGGATCGGTTTCTCTCGTGACCAATAAATCTATGCGATCCGGTGCTCTAGCGTAATCGCGTGGCTCTTCTGCGAGAGCGCAAGAACGAGCGACAAATCGCTCCGATTAGAGCGATATTAGCGTTTCGCGCCCTGATGATTTTTGCGACCACGTCGACGCTTTAAACGAGGCTATAAAGGATATCGCGCAAAACATTAATTAATGTAATATAGTAACATATGATTTATGTTATAGTATACAGCATAGTAATATAGTAGTTTATATTACTATATTATGGGCCGTATTACACACACCGTGCCTCGTAATATGCGATTAATTATTGCCGCCAAAGATTGCATACTGTTTTGAAATTATTATAAAAAAAGGTGGAAAGCTGTTACGTACATCGTTATGAGATTTTTTTACGACAGTAAAAAAATGTGAGCAAATTATGAGCGATTAATAATCGAAAAGACAATGTTATCTATTACGTTCATGTTATATTAAGCAAAAACGTACTTATTTTTGCAAAAAGATTGATGATAATAATGACAAATAAACGATAGGAACCATTTACTATTGTGCTGTATGCTTGAATTCTTTTTGATAATTTCTTTTTTACATTTTTAAATAATAATTTTCAATTTTTTTAGTTTTTTATTTTTTATATTCTTGATTTTCTATTATACATAACATATTTATATGAAATATATTATTTATAAAATTTTTAAAAATTGATATGTTAAGAAAGAGAGAGAGAGAGAGAGAGAGAGAGAGAGAGAGAGAGAGAGAGAGAGAGAGAGAGAGAGAGAACAATTTCTTTTAATTTCAACATTTATATTTTTCTTATTTAGAAGGTTTATTTTGTATATTAATGAAAAGAATATAACAAAATTATAAAAATATCTTTTTTTATTTTGCTTTCTGATAGTAAGATAAATCATTTTTCATATTCACTTGCTGACATGCCGTTTTTTTTTTTTTTTTTTTTTTTTGCCATTCTGGATATAGGTGTTTGCGTCGCTTTATACGAACGAAAAATCTAACAAAATAACGAAAATTAAAGATCGCGTCACGTACGTAAACGGTTGTGCTTGAAAACGTGTACCACGATATTCTTACGATAATGAAACGATCGGTGCGGCAATCGCTCTTAAGCAATTTCACGGTACAATTTTAATTGACTCTCGCCGGCTTATGTGCAGATTGCATAAATTATTATTCTCTGCATTATATGTACGAGTTATACAAGTGTGTTTTAATTTACACAGCTCGAACGATTAATGCGCTACATCGCGCCGCGCTTCCGATAAAATCACGTTTGCTGGTTAATCCCGATTGGTTGATGCAGCGTAGAGCTTATAAATATGTAATTAACGTCAGAAAGAAATCGAAAAGAAATTTATTATAAAGTATATTAATATAAGTGAGTAATATAAGTGAGATTAGAATGAAATTTGCAAACAAATTCAAAATTTGTTAGAACGATTTCATTTGACACACGAAAATATCTCAAGATTCTCTTAAATTAACTCTAATAATTATCTGTTAATTATGACAGAGAAATAAGAGTTGATGTTAGTCTTTTATGTCTTTGAAGTTTTTTCCAATGAAATTTTCATCGAACGAAAAATTAATTCCTATAATTAATTTTATTTTTCTCATAGCATTTATAGATTAGAGGAAACGCGTGGAAAATCGGAAATTGGTTATACACGATAATCTATGATTATTTATATAAATTTTATATAATTTATATAAATTTTAGGTACTTATATAAATATCATATCGGACGAGTTATAGGGCGATTCGCCCGATGGCGCGTTCAGAGAGAAACGGCGGAGACGATGAAGCTGACGATGCTGTGGTAAAACTTGCTCGCCGGTCATCTCGTTGCGGGATCGTTCCACCGGGCAGGCAATGTTCAGCCGATAAATCTGCTTCTTCGTATATACACGCATATAATCGCGATCGTTTCACACGCGTCTGCCGCAAGCGTATGCGCTTACCTGTATTTACGCGACGCGGTGACAAAATGCGTCTCCTCCGACTCGCGCCAATACACATACGCTGTACGGGAGAGCGGCCTTTCCTTGACAGAGTTATAACTAGAATATATGTCACCATGTATCATCTGCATGTTTTGCAATTTTTTGCGTGAATTATTTTAATATGCTTGAAATTCAAAATGCAACTTTCAAAAGTGCTGTTTTTCTATAATAGATTCTTTCCTTGGGCCAATATTAGACCTTTTTCGTTGATTTCGTATTTATCTGACTACATCTAGCTTGATCTATATTAAACATCGAAGAAGGAGAACAACTTTTTCTATTGTTTAATTATATTATTGGCGGTAGATATGTAACTGATAAACGTTTTATGCTCCTACGATCGTTCGTCAGACATTTATTTTAATATAATTTTATTGCAGTTACTATAGATCCAAGTTATCAATTAAAATTGATTATTAAAAATTTTTATAATAAACAATATATAATTAGTAATCAAATCTAACTTATAATAAAATACAATTAATTTATAAATATTAATATTAATTTTATAATTTATATTAAAAATAAAATAAATGTTTATGTCATTTATTAATATATTATATATAATTCAATTAATTGATATCTTGGCTTTATATCGGTTCAAAGTTTTCTGATAATAATTTCTGATTCTGTAAATATATGAGACAGATGGGCTATAAAAAATTAAAATCGTGCGCGTCATAAAAATAAATTATTATATACAATTAATAAAATTACTTTAATTTTATTTCTGTCGTATGGAGACAAATTTCTGTTATCCTAAATTCTCATAAGCTTTTCATAAAGCAGTTACGATGCTGTGACAGATAGAGCGCAACGTTATTGGCAAACTATTTAACACCCGCGAAATAGAAAATAATTCCTCGGTCGGCGTACGGGATCGTATCTGCGTTACGGCGATAAAATCCAGCGATCGCTTTTCGCGCTATGCGCGAATAAAGCGAAATGTATCGCTCGATTTTAGGACGGAAATTGAAGCGGTCTTCTCTTTCTCCGCTTTTCTTCGCGACAAAAAGACGACCCTCATATTTGATCAATGCGTATACATTCTCGCGGGATTCGAGAATTTGCTGTGCCGGGCGACCATACTATATCATCACGTTTATAGTAACGCGGTAATAATGTTACACACGTATACATACATACGTAGCTACGCTACGTGTTACGCCGTTGGCGCAGAAATAACGTAACGGATCGCCGGGACTCGCGGCACGCGGCCCATAACGCTATAACTCGCGCGAAATTATAGGATATACATATATTCGCGCGAGTATTTAGTGCTTCGACGTGAGCGCGACAAATAATGATGTCTTATTGTGACCAATAATTCGCGCACGCGCGTATGTGCATTCGCAATGTAAATATATGATTTATATGAAATGAATATGGAAACTTGGTCGTGCGAACGCGTGGAATAGGAAAATATTTTATAAACTATGTGTAAACTTGTGCTATTGATGTGACGTGCCACACATACAACGGCTTTATTGACTGTTCATTTATTTTATTAATTTATGTTATGGCTTTTGTTCGTTTATATTTATTATTCATCGTTCACAGAATAATTGATTCGTGTATAGTTTATTTCTCTTTATTTTGTTATTATATATTCTGTTGATTATACATAAATATAAATTTTGTTACTTTATTTATCTATGTATACTTATAACATTTTTATTATATTCTCTTAAATATTATGATTTAATTATTTTTATTTGCGCTTATTTTCTCGTTCTTTTTATAATCATTATTTATATTATATAATGATTATTTAATTATTTTATAATTTTATAATGATTAATGATTTTATAACGATTATTTATATTATTCTCTTATTCCCATTTGCTGTAGTATTATATTTATTTTACGAATTTTTTGTAATAATTATCCCGTTAACTTAATTATAATGCATGTTGCGTATTATAATGCAATTTTTGTGTATTCATTTATTTTATAATTATATTAATTTTATTTTCTCACTTTATATATTTGTCACGATAGTGTGGCTTTATTTTCTGATTTCGCTTACATATTATCGTGCGTATTTGTGGCGCGTTTATATAGGTATATTATGCTTTGCGATTAACAAAATGGAGTTAACGAGTCGCTTCGGCTCAGTCATTAGAGTTTGCCGGTGAGCGGAATCGCGAAGACAATTTTGCGTTTCAATAGCGCCGTAATAGAAAATCACATCTTGATACGCTCCGCACGAAACGAACTGGCGGCGCTGTCTCTGTAATTGCAATGTAGGGATACCTATATGCCATATACTATACTCGTTCGTTCATACATACATTTGGTCGAGTCACGCGCAAAATAGCGCCGTCAGTTCATCGTCCAAGTCATCCTGCACCGGAAATATAATTACTTCTTCTCTCACATGTAACTGACAGATTCTTTAAGAGTCGCGGAATGAACGCGATGGAAAATTTACGCGATTAATACGCGACGTCAAGATACGCGACATGGATGATGTTCGATTCGTGCGATTCGTTCGTCGATTTGTTATTTCACGGCAAATTGTAACGACTCGAGAATGTCTTGTGTCCGGAGAACTATCGCGAGACGTTTTTTTTTTTTTTTTTTTTTTTTTTCGTTTCACGAACGACGGCTTTTTTATTAAGCGCTCTCGAAGATTGCCTCCGAGACTCTCGTCGAAGTTGTCAGGGGGAAGCGGCGATCATCTGCCTTGGATAACAACTCTCGAGAAGTCAATATTGAACGGGAAATCTCGAATCGATGTTCAAGAAAATGTACGACGGTCGATCGAAAATATTTTAATTGTATTTGCGAATTTTGTATGCCAATCATCTTGATTATAATTTCTTAAAACGTTGTATATGATAATATTTATAGAGATTGCTAAAAAATTAGCGTGTATTGACAGTTTATTAAATAGCTTTTTATATAATTTTTGAAAAAAACTTGACATTGATTATAAATTCTTTATATTTAAATTGAACCTAAATATTTGAATGAGAAATATCAATTTATAAAAATGCCAATAACTTCTATTATAAGATTGATATTGCTCTTTTATATAAATTCTGTGAGAGAGTTGACTGTTCCTTGCTTCAGAATAAAATAAAATAAAATGAATAAAATCGTATCGGATGTCTATTAGTTAGTCGAATATTAAAAATAGCAATATGTTGAATATTCTAGTGTAAATAATTCTGTTTTCAAAAAATTCTTTATTTTTTAAAATTAGAATCAAAATAAAATATATATATATATATATATATTTTTTTTTTTTAATTGGAAGAAGAACTCTGGAACTATCGTTTAACAATATCGAAATTTGATAATTGACAATTATTATTTAGATTTTGATTTGATAATCAGAAGGGAGTGAAAGAAAGATAGACAGTCGCATTTTTTCTATTATGTTGTGAATTATTTATGAAATAATTAATTTTGTTAAAATTTACATATATTTTTTAAATATTTTTTTATAAAACAAAAATATACTTTCAATAATAAAAAAGATAAAAAAGACATAAATGGTTTTGTTACTGAATTTACAAAATGAGAAACTATTATCAATTCTTGAAAGATAGGTTGTGCAAATAACCGATTATACATTGAAATCTTCGATTTCATCTAATTCATGACACATCCAGGACATTTTGATATCAATCGCTTATCGATTCTGTCGCGATCGCCAGCACCTCGACTGCTCACCAATAGAACTATGACTCAACATTTAATCGGCATTTACCCCGAAGTGACGATGATGCCTCGAGCCATTTTCGCTGTGTTTGACGATAACTTCGAAAGGCAGCGACTGGGGCTCAAGTCAGCATCCATTACGTTAAATCACGTATGGAGAAGCGCACTTCGGGGCACGTAAGCGCGCTGCAATTTATCAACGTGGTTTATTTACACGTGGGTCCACCCGGGGGAGGATGCCGTAGGGAGGAGGACAACCCTTTCATCTCTTTCATCCGCCGGATGGCCGGACGGATGATAGCGGCCGAATTCGAAAACGTCATTTAATTCGCCGCCGAGGACATTTCACTTTCTGTCCGCCTGTCTGTCCATCTGTCTGTCCGTCCATTCGCATCTCTTTTCCCTCGTTCTCGCTTTTTGCACCGCCGACTGACCGACCGACCAATCGCGCCATGTCAGAATACCACTGCCGCGTATCGATCATACAACGCGTACAGAGATCGCTCGTCCAATCGACGAAATTTTTTTTTTTTTCTCGATATCCTATATCCGCGGTCCACGCTTCAATTAGAACTCGTGGATGAATGGTACTTGGGAGGAAAAAAAAAAGAAATGGACGGACAGAAAGATCGCGCGCGCAAGGATGGGCTTGATGCTACGTCATAATAGAGCCGTATATGTGTGAGGAAGGTAGATAAGAGTGCCAGATACGAGTGGCAGATGACCGTAACCGATAGTTCAGAATTTCGGAGAGATCGAGATTTCCGGCTGCTCGCGTGGAAAACGAACGTGTTCGATACGTATATTTTTTCACGATGTGAGACTGTGGGCAAAATAATCTAGCTTCCAGGAATATTTGCTCTATTTTGCAGAGAATGATATCTAATGTATGTGTTACAGAGTTTTATATTATTAAAAATGCCTACAAAATGTTCTCGATGTTGTATGCTCGATTTTGAACATTTATATAATTAATTTGTATAATTTTATATATTTGCTCAAGCTTATTAATTTTATTTGACATTTAGTTCATTAATATTGAGAGAGTTTTTTTGTCTCAAATATTTTTTGAAAATTAGATTGGGAGGATTAATAAATTGATTCTCATTTACGAACGCGCTGAAAATAAATTATATATGCTATATATATGTATGTGTGTATGCATATATGTATGTGTGTGTATATGTATATATATATATATATATATATATATATATATATATATATACATCGATAACAATGTATATTTCCAATAGTATTATTAAATGGAGAAGGGAACTGAGAGAGAATATAACGAATTTGAGAGGATATTTGCAATACACATTCTGAATTGAATTGTTAATTGCATATGAGCCGCTTAAAACAATCACGGTTATATCAGAATTCCAACATCGGTTACTGCTAATTCTTTTGAATTTAAATTTCTTTTCTGTGCTTATATTATATACATAAGATTATGCTCTAAAAAGTGAATTATTCACAGAAAATTCAGCGCTTTTATTCATACATTTTATTCATACAATATTTTAGGCAATTTTTTTTTTCTTTGTCAGAGAAGCTTTCTTTTCTCCAAATATAAATTAAATCTGCTCCAAAGAGAATGGTGAAAAAAAATTGATATAATAACTCACATTTCTCTTGTTTTTGAGCGACACCCATAATACATAATGACGATGATAATAGCAACGCCGATGTCATAATATTCATCTTGTCGAATTCTTTCGTCCGCAGCTCATTTAAATTCTGCACATGCCTTTTTTGCTTCTGAATCTTGGAACGCACTATAGACTTCGAGAATATAATAGCGCGCGTCATAATTCAGAAGTTTCTCTCTGAACAACTGAAAGGTACACGCGAATGACATAGTTCTGTCGTATCTTACTTGAAAGCAACCGTTCACATTCGACAGAGTTTATATGAATTCTATCTTTCAGAAGTCAATTTGAAACTTGAAATACTTTTTATTGCAAAATTATTAAGAGATTTATTAAATTACTAAGAGATATTTTTTACGATTCTTTTCCTGTTCGTCTTTATTTATTATATTTGACAGACGAGTTTCAAAAGCCGCAGGATTGAATTTTTTTGACTAATCACCGGATATATATATATATATATATATATATATATATATATATATATTTGTATGATATAATTTATATTATTCTTTGTCATTCATTTTTTTTATTATTATTACACAATCATAAATTTTTAAAGAAATTATGAGCGATGCTTAGTGTTAAATATCTCGATTATAAGTTTTATTTGTCTAACATGTTTTAAATGCCAATATGATAGCATATGTAATTTCTTTTATACAAAAGTCATCTACGAATATTAGAGCTAACTACCAATCATAACGAGTGAATGAACTTCGACATTTACGTTTTATACGAGATGTCGTTTCGTTGAAACTCGAAGAGTAAACTTTGTCCCTTTTGCCCTGTGCTAACTTATCTCGCTAGTGCAGTTTCCAACGGGACTACAATTTTCAGCGATTTGGCAAACATCCATGCCTATTACCCGCGTTTAATATCATTAAATATGATTTCCCTATTCATTAAAATAAATAAATATTATTATGGAATATTAATATGATATTTAAACTTTTTAAATTATTTTTTAATTTATTTTGTGAGGAATTTTTTGAATTTATTGCTTACAAAATGAATTAAAAAATAATTTTAAAAAGTTTTAATATCATATAATAAAGTTTACTTATTTTTTTATATATTAATATCTGATTTATTACTCATAAATTCGTAATATGAAGTAAAAAAAGAATATATTATTCACTACTACAAATAAAAGAATTATAAAATTGTTATCTGCACAAAATCGTTCATGGGAAAGAGTCTCTTATATGCTTAAAAGTGTTTTCACAACTTAAGTATTTCAACATTTGGTACAAAAGAACGATGGGGCTAATCTCATTTCGTGAGGATCGCAATACAAAGACCGTCAGCGCGATATAATAGTCACGCTATATAAAGGACCTTTTAAGTTAATCTCCTGAACGATTTAAGAGAGACTCCGGTATAAATCACGCTCAAAGAGCGTGCGCATGGTGGAACAGCGATTGACCAAATAGGAAAATCGCCGGCGGAGCCGTCGCGCGCTATTGGAAAATTTCCCACTCATCGTCGCATGCGACAAACGGATCTCGTCACATTTGATAGTAAAGCGAACAGGAATGAATATTAAGTGGGAATTATTCTTATACGTAGTAGCGAGTCCGAGAAGCGAAGGTTGAATGATTATAACGTAGCACGAGTTGTTACTAAAAAATATGCATCTACATATATAAAAAAAGTTTGTATATAATTATATTTAAATTTCATATATATATATATATATATATATATATATATATATATAACACATCACTCAATAAGTCTCTGGTCTAACTAAGAAAAACAAATTTTTTTTAGAAATCACGTGGGTCTGTCAACAATGTTGTCATATATATATCAGACCGGGAACTTATTGAGTGATGTGTTATATATATATATATATGTGTGTGTGTGTGTGTGTGTGTGTGTGTGTGTGTGTGTGTATAAAATTTAAATATAATTATATGCAAACTTTTTATATATGGTACATATGCAATTTAAAGTAATTTTTTGTTCAGATTATTATAATAAATATTGATGATTTTTATCGTAAATATAAAAAAAAAAATTGTGATTTATAGAAAGAGAAGGAATCGAATTTTGTTCGTGAGATACAGATCTACGATCGGCAATTGCGAGCACATAAAAAAAATTTCTTACTTGTTGCCGTTGTGTAAAGAAACTTCGTCTTTATATTTGGTATCGAAGTGTCAGTTTATCCTTACCCTTTTCGAAGGCTGAGTAAAGATGGCTCCCCGAACTTTTCACTCGCCGGTTCGCAAGAAAATTTTCACGTCGCGTCGCCCGCGTAAGAGAAACTTGACAGAAATTGGATTAGAAATTCCTGAGGAAGGTCGGGTCAATTTTCATCACCTCGCGTCGTTCCCTCGACACGGCGTCAAAAATCGTCAGCTTTCAACAAAAATCAAGCTACCTGGAAAGAACAACAAAGAAGGGCCGCCGTTTTATCACGAAAGAAAACGCGATCTGAATTGCGCTTGTCACAAACGTGGTTCTTCAATCAAAGTTAGTCGGGAAATTGTAAATCTTATTTGACATTGAAGAACATTGTCTCTTTGACTTTACAAAGTATACAAATTGACTTTGACGACATTTCAGAAGAAACAATTCTTATTCTATGTATATGCATTACCACATAGTCTGAGATTGATTAAAAAAAATATATTTCTTTTTGTAATCATGATTCATATTTCCGTCACTTTTCACATATCACATGCTTAGCAATTATATATAATATTCTCAACTGTTACTATATTCCTGATCACAGATCATTAAAATGCTACTGTCAATACTATGAAAGCATTAACACGTAATTATAGCAATTATGTAATTAATAATTGTGTACTATTTTCTTGGAAAAGGGCTGGCAACATTCTATATTCAAAATCTACGAGCCCTACAGTGCTCGATTAATTTGATTAACTTTGTCACAAGTTTTCCCATCGCTTTAACAATGACAGATTTTAGCGAACGGATGGTCGCGAGACTGTCTCATTAATATCCACATCTGCACATCCACCGCTGCAAGAATGGCAAAAACGACTTACCCTATACAATGTGCGCAATTGTCCCTAATTATCGTATTGTGGAGGTAAATAAGACATCGTTACGTCGTCATAAACAGCTGTCCAAACGCGCACCGCTTGATTAGATTGATGCGGCGCTCATGGTTAGGGTTTCTTAATTATCATCATCTTTGTTCGATAATTACAGTATTACGGCATTATATATATATATCACGGCGAGATAATGCTGACATATCTCTTCTTTTCTACGAGACCTTCTCTTTTTGATATAGCGCGTTAACGTGCGAGGGCGCGCGTAGAGACGAATTGCGCTAATGTACAAAGACAAGAGTCCCTTTGTCATCGAAAGGACAATGCCAGGATGTCCTCAAAGAGAGGCGCCTTCGCGTCTTCCTCATCCTTTCGGAGACGAAGATTTCTCACGGTTGTACAAATTATCTCACTTTTATTTCGCATCGTTGTAACACCAAAACTTGGCGTCCTTCCCGAGACGAGGTACGATCAAGATTATTGCAGACTGAATGATTGATGAACGCTGCTTATGGATTACCTTTAAGCGTACAATCTCAAATGGAGCGAGACGTGACTTTTAACTCTTTATATTCTTGACTTGAGAAGCTATTTCAAAACTACTCGAATATTCAAATTAGTTTTAAAGCAAAGTTACATAATTAATTTTGCGCACACGCTACGATGCAAAGAAAGAAAAGTTATCGGAGCATCCTTATTAATGTTACTTGCAGGCTTGCACTTATCTGTAAGGCACTAGCCATGACAATCATCACGAGAATCACGAGAACGTATAACGGTGTTGGTTGTTTTCCGAATCAGCCATAGGACAATCTGGTTCTAATTATGGCCTGGTCTCATTCGCGAACCGCGTCGATTTTTTGACAGGTTTTTTCTTTCTCTCTCTCTTTTTTTTTCGGAGAGAACACGATCACGATTGCGAGCGTTTGAATCGAAGGGGAAGTTAGATACCGTTGTACTTCCTGTAATTTAGTTCACTGACATAGCCGGGATACACTCTGTGTAATCTATGTTACGCTACGCTTCATTGGCAATTTAATCGCCAAGCACTACGCGAGCATTAATCGTTCATAATGGAGACAAGTCGAGAATTATTGAAAATGATTTTTTAGTTATATATTCAATATCTACTCAAGAATATAATCGAATAAACATAATCGAAATATTATTATTCTCTTTGTTTTTTTATATTTTTATTTTTTTTTTTTATTTTAGTTTAGAGATATTAACCAGGTAATTTGAATATTCTCATAAAATAAAAAAATATTTCTAATGGTTGTCTGATTAGTTGTTAAAATTTTGTAATATTCTTTTTTTTTTGTAAGTTAACATATCCAAGAAAAAAATACATACTTACAAATTATTGATTGCTAACTCATTGTAATTTTATTTTTATTTCATACATTCTTAAAAGATTACGTTTTATGTAAAAATATAATTTTTTTAAAAGAGTCTACTTAATCTGTAACATTGTCTGAATAGAATTAGATATTTTATACAGACAATCACACTATTTTATTTATTTATTTTATTTTATTTTTTTTTTTTTTTTGATATATGTATCTTATTCGTTTATCAAGTCAAGAAAGCTATCTAGCCAATAAAGATTATACATTGATAACTTAAAATTCCGCAGAATGGCGATAATGGCGAACGTCCAAAGCACGCGAGCGATATTTCTCGAAAACGAGATAGCCGATCATTCGTCGCGACCTTTCTCGAGGGTTATTCGACAAGTACCTCAAGGCAGGCATCGCGACTTACTGGAGAGCCTCCCAGGCAGCAGAGAGGAGGGGCGAGGGGGGGGGGGGGAGAGAAGGGGAATTTTTAACATCTCGTCGAGACGCGAAAGGATACGTGGGTGGATATAGCTATATACATTGGTTCTAGAGACTTCGGTAGGAATGATGAAAGGAACGAAAGAGGATGGAAAGAGTAAGGTGGTCGAGAGTGAACGGTACGGAGTGTGTGGAGTGTGTAAGTGCGTCCCTTTACGTCTGCTGGAGGGATAAAAAGGCAAGCCTGCCAAACTTTCTTGCACTCGAGCTTCGAGACGATCCTCGGAGCTCGTCGGTTGCGCTGCATTTACACCAGAGTATTCTCTCTCTTTATCTATCTCTATTCCTCCCCTTTTCTTTTTCCTTTTCTTGCTCTCTGTTTCTCTCGTTTTCCGCGTCTTCTCAAAGGGCCCCTTCGAACGAGTATTCGTGTAGAAAACAATTTCTACAATCTGCCGAGACAACCGAGAATTTGTACAAGGAGAAATTTCGAAGAGAGATAGATGCAATCTCGTTGAAATTGGAGTCTGGAATAAGTGAATCTTGCTAGATCGAAGAGAATAAATGATTCTCGAACAAAATCGAAGGGTCCAAATCGAGAATTTAAAGAAGAAAAAGATTTGGGAAAAATATGTGTGTGACTGACATTTATAGATTTAAAATAATTCTGTGAATTGTTTAATTTTGATATCTATTCTCGGCCAGTTTCCTGATCTTTAGATTAAATTTCTCATATTATGTTGAATTTTATATAATAATATATATTATTGAATTCTTAATGAATTTTTTATTATCCATGAAAAAGATGCTTAAAATTATATTTTTCATAATAAATCAAAGACGATATATTTCTGTAACTTAAATAAAAATAATTTATTATTAAAATATTTATATATTTTTTTTCTTTTTCTTTCTCACACACACACACACACTTTTTCTCTTCTCCTTAGTATATGAATTTATACATATATAAATAATAAATTATAATCTTTAAAAAGTAAATTTTTTTTTAAAGTTGAATATCTCTCTAATGTTAATGTTACGTTAGAGAAATAATTGCATAATAAGAATTACGCAGATTCCATTATACTTTTTTCGTTATATTCATGTATCATGACGGAAATTTCATAACGAGCTCATACTTGCAATTTCTTTCGCGTACACATTGTACATCGCAAATATTGTTTTACGTAATGAAAGACACCGTGAGGATATTAAACAGCTCCTCTGTATCCTAAATGAATTTTCAGAAATTACACTCGTTCCCTGTTTTATTTGAAAATCGATATCCAACCGCTGATATCACCATCGCCCCTCGCATTCCTCGGCAACTAACTTGTACAAAGACTTTTGCTATCGCAAAGTCTCGAAGAAAGCCTTTGAAGCTTTCTTCAGACTTTCTGATTCTCTCTTCCCATAGTCCCCTCCTCTTTCATTTTCTCGCCTCCTCTTTCATTCTCACTCCAATCAATGTCAATTAATTTTGTGTAACGATTATTATGCAATTCTTTCACTAAAACTTAAACTTCCTTACTTTATAATATTTTTTATTTTATATAAATTTATAATTCCTTCAATGAAAAGAAATGCATCGCAAGATTCTAATTTAAGAGATAAAAATATTTAAGCAAAAATAAAAGAAATCCAGTTTTGAAGTATTACTTACTTTTTCCTATGAAAGAACGCTGCTTCATGTCAAGACAATAAAATAGAAAAAAATATAAAAATATCTAGTCAATTATTATAAATTTTGATGAGTCAGCAAGCTCTCTCTATCTTGGCCTAAAAATGCACCGATATATCTAATTACCGTTGTTAATTATTCCTTTGCACGCCCGAAGCCACTCTTTCCTTTTTCTCAGGTTCCAAAGTTCCATTAATCAAAACTCGATCAAGTCTCCATCCATTTCCTTTACGTTTTGCCGAGAAATACGAGACGACATTGCGCGACCGACGGAAGCGAACATATCTTTCGTGTAATTGACGCCGAGGTATGCGGCTTTCGATATTAAATCTCTGAGCGAGCTCGACGTTAATTACCGATCTATCATATGCCGTTTGATTAATTTTCGCAAGTGTGTGCCCTACTTCTTAAAAGTCGATTTATAGCAATTCTTTTCTCTCTCTTTCTCTTTCTCTCTTTTGTAAGCGCAAAAATATGACGTCCCGTAGAAAACATGTAAGGTCTGCGTTAAACGAACTTTATACCTCTTTATGTAATAAAGAGTCGTTTCTTGGCAGTTTGAGTTATGCACATTTAGTGGTAGCACGAGAAGGAAGTAGATTGGATATTATGCCATATATCAAGGAAGTTTACTAATTATACCCTTGCGCATTCTAGGAAGCGCATTGTGATATCATGCTTGATACTGGTATAAAGAGTATAAGTCAAAATTCTACTACAAAACCTAAGATATAAGTCAAAACGATAGTAAATTTTAGCTTGTAGGAAAAACGAGAGAACACTTTTAAATAGCTATTATAAATTATTACAGCTATTATCTTTGGATATGGTGATAGTTAGTACTTTATGTTTACGATAAGTTTGCTGGAGAATTCACGAACCATTTAGCGCACTTTTTGTCGAGTTAGAAAAAATTTAATCCTATATGAAATCAAAATCTAAATCACTAAATCTAATTTAAGTTAGCCGACACTGAAGATATGCTTTTCATTTTGCGTAATAAATCAAGAGATATATACTCAATTCTCTAAAAATATTTAATATGATTAATTTTATTTTGTGCAAAAATTTCAGAGTTTTTAAATATTTAATTCTCATTCCAAGAAATGGTTCGAAATAAACATCCTTAATTCTGTATTATGTATAAGTAAAATTAGTATATAAATACATGTTTCAAATTATTTAAAAGATGATTTTTTTTATTATTTATAATTAATGTATACTTATTGGATTTGTCCATGATTTCAATATGCACCTTAAATATTTATTTTATTCTACTAAAATTTTTTTCAACACATCCAACATTAAACATGTTTTAGATATGATTAAGATTTTATATAATTTAGTATGTATCACATATTAACGCTAATTAACATTGTATAATCTAACATGTATTTCTTTTTAAGCATCAATAGTTTTCATTACTTATTCGTTTTCATTACAATTTTCGTGCTAATTTTTTTACAATTTATTACTTTATTCTACGCTTTTAAGTTTGATTAATTATTAGCCTTTTCTAGATATTTATTTGATATTTAAAAACCTGAAGATATTAACAGTTTTAATATACAGCGGTAATTATTGCTAAGTACAGCTTTAGCTGATTTAAATTTATAGTCTGAAGAGAGAATGATAGTATCTTGATGTTAATTATTATTTATTTATTATTCAATTGATTGTTTATAATTTTTTTATGTTCCATTCTTTTTGGTAGATTTATCGCGTATTTAAGAAAAATATGTGAACTTGCTTTTGTATGATTTCTATTTTGAATATTTTTATCACATTGTTTCACAGCGATTACATCAAAATATATCATCCGAGCTTTAATTTTCTTACATTTTTTGCAATTTTTTTTTTATATTCAACACGGGTACTTTAAATCTAAATAAAAATAGCAAAAACGGAATCTATTAAATGCTGATTTAATATTTAGCATTTTTATTTTAATTTTAAATTTTGAATACTGGAAAAATTTTTTTAAAACCTTTATTTCATAGATATTTTCATAGTGTTGATTGGAACATATTTTTAATATTTCTGAAAATTTATCAATATGTGTTAACCTAAAGCTTTCGTACTTTCAAAAAAAAAAAAAAAGGAAAAAACCCATACGCTATTGATTTAAAAAATCGATACTAAGCGTCGTTGCACATTAACAACCGTTTGATAGGATGCAAACATGACTGTCTCTGTATTTCTTTTTTCTCTCTTTTTTTTTTAATTTCTTTTGATAGCCCATTTTTCAAAATTAATTTGAGCTGACCCGACAGCTCACATTTCATGCGAACGCTTGACCAAAGTAACGAACTTTGGCATAATTGACGGCAAGCGCGCGTGTAAAGCACGGTTTTAATTGTAAATCTTTGGACGCGCGCAATCGATATTTGTACCTATCCTATCACCATATACATATGTGTACAGCTTCATCGGTCCAATAACTGGACCGCTACTCTCGTATTGTTGGATCTAATATACATATCTCTGTCCTTCTCGAATTACAATCTTTTTAATTATAAAAACTAGTTTTAATTTTATTTACAGCAAGATAAACAAAAAATAGTATTCGAATATTTTGTTGATAATAATTGAGTTGATAATATTTTTTAACACATTCAGTATATAATATATATATTGAGTAGTAAATATGGAGTTATTGATCAATTTATTTCCAAATCCAAATTTTAAATATATATTTCAATGAACTACTACATACAATGAGAAAATGTCAAACTGTTTTGTGTAATATCCTACAGAAAAATTTTTATATAAATAGATTTTTATATTATAATTATATAAAAGATTTAAATTATATCTAAATTATATTTATATTATATTTTTATTTAAATTATATGTATTTTTTATTATTATAAATTTATATAAACATATACATATACATATAATAATAAAAATTTTATATATATATATATATATATATATATAACACATCACTCAATAAGTCTCCGGTCTAACTAAGAAAAACAAATTTTTT
>JBCAUJ010000001.1:15377112-15399713 GCA_038406275.1 Cataglyphis albicans
AAAAACAAATTTTTTTTTAGAAATCACGTGGGTCTGTCAACAATGTTGCCATATATGTGTCAGACCGGGGATTTATTAAATGATGTGTTATATATATATATATATATATATATATATATAATTATTCAGATTGCTTGAAGAACAAAATAATATTGAAAAAGTCGTTTTCTAAACATTCAAATTGTTTATGCTTTCAACTTATATGCAATGCGTTTGTTTTAGAGAAGAATAAAATTAAAAAAATATGTTAGATACATATATGCGCGCTCTATAACACTAAAAAAATACTGTTGAAAGACATGGTTAGATGTAAAAAAAAAATAGAGAAATAAAATTCCTGTGAATTGATTTTTTGTGACCTTTTGACTTTATGCACTCCAAGTTGGACAAAATTAATGGAGTAATAAATACAATAAATCTTTTAGGCTTTAATATCAATTGTCAATGTGAAACATCCCGAATAAATTGATAAGACATATAAAATTATATTTACGAAGAAATATCGAAAAACATCGTGAAATTATTTTGAAATCCAATCATTCTTAGTTTATACTTGTTATAAGATAAAACAGTTGTATTACTAAGATAAGATATCGTTAAAATAACATATGATTTAACGGAAACGTGAAACAACGCGAAATCTAGCTTTCCGGTGAAACATTAATCTGAGGAAAATAGAAAAGACGCAAAGGATACACACGGTTTTATTATATAACAAAATTCAGCAGAAATGTGCATGCCGTATATTGAAAAGTAGGTTAGAGAGAGACGTGCTTTCTTTGCTTATTCCGGTCTTGAAACATTAACGTGTCACGAGATGTCACGTGCACAGCTGAAATATAGAAAAGAGAGATAGGAAACGAGCTTGCTTTCCCGTGTATATTAAATCATTTCGTATCGTCATAAGGAAACAGTAAGCTATGTCATCCTGCTTTTATTCTGCATTGCTACAGTTTCGTTATTAAAGGATAATACGCGACAAGATGCAGGCAGGAACAATATAAAAAAAAAAGACGGAGAAAAAGAAGAGCGCTAGACTATTATTTAAGAAAAAAATTTGCGGGAAAGAACTTAAAGCGTAATCTCATTAATTTATTATGAAAAGTGAAAAATAAAATTGCACGACGAGATTGCCGAAATCGCAGCGAAACAAAACAAAAAGTTTTTATGATATATCGGACTAGCAATCTTGCGTCGAAAATAAAAACGGAAATGACTGAATATGAGGTGCCTACGGTATATCTATAAAAATACGGGATATGAATCATAAAATAGCGAACGAGGGCAAAAATATGAACTAGCTGAAAAGACGAAAGAGCGGGAGACTAGACAGATAAACTAGATGAAACATTGAAGTAGTAAATGATGGAGGGAAGAAAAATGAAAATGGTTAGAGATGGAATAGGAAGGAAAAAAAAAACGAAACGAGTGATGATAAACTTGCTAAGTCCTAAACAGAGAAAAAGATAAGAAGAAGGAAATGAAAATAGAATACGAACTTTTATACCATTAATGTTCGAAATTATTTTTAAAAAATTTTAGTACGAAAATTTTCTTTATTTGCTATAGTTTGCTATAGTTGTATAAATTTATTACATTATCAAAATATCGAGATATTTTTTAAAGAGTTTTCATGATTTCAATTAAATTGTAGCCTCATATATTTATTATTTGCACATGATATGATAGGGATTTGTTTTCTTATTTACTCTTTTTATAGAAAAATTTAAAAGTACACTTATAAGAATATATATATATATATATATATATATATATATATATATATATAATATTCAAATTTAATTAATAGTCAAATTCATCTACACTTAATTATTTGCAATTTAATGAAAAATAAAATCAATTTAAGCATATATTGAAACAGAATGGATCAATTCGTAGTATTAAGATGAATAACATTTGATGCTAATTATTTGATAGAACCATTATATACTAATTTGAAAGGAAACCGTTCTATTAAATTTCAAAAAAATTATATTGATAGACGGCGCATTATATACATGGTTCACGATCGAGAAACCAATAAACCGTGGGTGCATTAGAGGTTCTAAGCACAAAGAAAATATAGATAACCATAGCAGAGCGAATGTACGAGGGAGAACAAAGTAAAGTATGTCCATAAATACGGCAGAAGTCGGAACGTGGTACTGTATGAGTTATAAAGAGGAAGTGAGACAATAAGCGGAGAAAGCAACCGAGGAATCGGACGGGCAAAATAAGGTGAAAAGGAAAAATCGTCGGCAAAGAAAATATACTCGAGAGAAACTCGAGGACGAGAGAAAGGAAAGCGCGAAGGGTGTTATTAATGTTAGCCCTCAGATGGCGAGACCAAATCTGATCGCTTTCTGATCGATCTTTGAAAGAATCAAAGAAAATTCATTTTATCTGTAAATTCTCAAGATAATGCATTTATTATTTATAATAATTTTATGTAGCGTCTTTTCCGTTAAGCTCGTGTGAGAGAAAAGATGTTAATATAATTACAGTCACTCAGAGAAAGAAGAGAGAAAAAGGAGTTACTTATAAATAACTTTTACATACTATAAGTTATACATATATAATATATAATAATAAAAAATAAAAATATATTATATATATATATATATATTTATATTAATTATATATATTAAATATATATAAAAAATAAATATTATATATAAGAAATATATTCTATCTATAAAGTTCAAAATAATTATAGTTATTTTTGTGCATATTGCAAGTACTATTTTCTTCTCAAGATGTTTCAGGATTTCTTCAAATGAATCGTTTATTTTTTAATGAATGTAAGAGCATTTTCCAAAATCCACAGTTTGTAAAGAAACTCATAATGTAAAAATTCAAAAAAATTCATTAAAGCTTCATTGAACTCTCTTATATAACCTCTCTTATACAACTTTCGAAGTAAGCTGCTTAAACATATCTCTTACGGTAATTGACATCGTTTCATCGCGAAGTATAAAAATTCGAGCGACACATGGCTGTTAGTAGCGCTAAATTATTTTTTGCGTACGATATAAAAAACCGGCGCTCATCTCGAAACGAAACGGCGGAGAGAACGGGGGTAAAGATAATTATAAAATAAATCTCCAGAGGAAAAGCGGAATGAAGTGTGTTAATAAATTGGGTGGAAGCTAGTAGATGGTAGTAGCAGCCGTAAAGATGAAGCGGAGAAAAGGTATGAGGCGAGACGGTAGATAGGTAAAAGGGAGGACTCGACGAAGGCAAAAGATGACGAAGAAGAGAGGAAGAAGTAAAAGAAGAAAGAGAGTAATAGAGGAAAGGGAGTATACTGTACCGGAGACGCTTCTATCGGAGAAGACGAGCCATTGTTTCTCCATGCCAGACCTGTTTCGAGACTAATGAATTGCATTATAGGAAATCCGGAATATAAATTAGATTCTGCTATTACGTCGTCCAATAGATAATTGCCGGCTTTATGCGCCACCCTTTCCACCCGATTTATCAATGCAGGAATATATTATAAACATCACAAAATAATCTGCCGACGTTTCATATCGCTAACTTTACGATGCAATAATATATATTTGCATTATTATCGAAGAAATTTTATTGATAATACCAAAAGAAATTTTTTATTTTATAACTATGCGGAATACATAAAAATTCGATGATTAGTATTGTATTTATACATGCCCGTTGTTCATATTAGCATGACAGAGTACTTCTAAATTTTTATATATTACATTGCAATCATTGTAATGATATATATATCCCCTTTATTATACACATATCGTATATAGAAAAAATTATTTATTTATTTATATAATTATTTATTTAATTATTTTATTTTGTATATAATCTTATTTCCAATATAAAGATTTATTAATTTAATTTAGAATTGAAGATTTAGAATTTTAACTTAAAGATTGATTTTATTGAAATACAAAATTAAATATTAATTATTATACAGTTGGTTAAAAATGCGATATTTAAATAAACAAGTTATTAAAGAAATTATTAATGAATTAAAAAAATTATTACAGACAAGAAGAAATGCGGCGAGATCATAGCATTCTATTGTATACACATACATTGTGTACGTATATATTTTGGAGCATGTTGAAAGATTAATTCAACGGTATTTTTCACTGCAGTTTCGACATTTTATCAACGGAGGGACCCAAACTTTCCCTTTAGAAAGCTATTTTTTCTAGATCGCCGTATACAACGAACTTGAGAATGACAGCAGAGTGCGAATATGAGTTTGCAACCGCGCATTGATCACACACACTTACCGGCAAAACGTTTATTTAGCGATCATTCGGGCACGGCTCGTCGAAAAACCATTTGCATCGTACTCTCTGACGCCGGCTTATGAGATTCGCCGACCATGCTTTTTCGCGACACGATTTTTGCGAGACCATCGTATGGTCGTTAGCGCCCGACGACGAGATCGAAGGCTCCCTGAAATGCGTTAGCCGCGCAAAGTATGATTTATAGGAAAAATCCGATTAGCTCCACTCTCGGCTTCGGTACAGCCCTTTTCATCATAACCACCCCCCCCCCTCTTCTTTCACCGTTTCCCCCGCGACTTGCCTTTACTTCTTTCTCATCCGCAGATTCTAAAGCGAATTTACTCACGGTTCATCTCTCCGATCATCTCGGATGAATGATTCGTTCTGTCCTCAATGGAAATTTCATCACGCCGTTCTTGCCGCAGATTTATATCATTCTCCGATATTAATATAAGATGTATTATGAAGATATAAAATATATTACTGTGAATTAAAAATTCTCACAAAGAACCGAAGTCGCGAAGATGCATCAGGACACCGTGTATAAAAGTGGCGCTCTAGCACGATGCGAACGAATCGATTGATCCCCTCGAGAAGATGTCGACCGTATTAATTTCGCTCATCCCTGCGGCTTCATCGGGGAATGAAATCTCACCAGTTTCCCTCCCTCACATCGGTCCATCTCTTCCCAGTATCTCGTTCCGAAATTGTCATGCCGCTTAATTAGAGTTTGCGAGATGAGACTTTTTCCCCGTGTTTCAATAGCGATTCCATTCGACGATTCGATGGCAATTAATCTCGGACGTTGTTCAGGAATGGGCGAGGGCGCAGGTAAATAGTGGAGAATCCTTTATCTGTGGAAAATCCGATGAAAAGTTCGCACACAGCGTTATTCCGGATTCTTGTCGTTATCCTGCCATCCATCCCTCACAATTTCCACGTGTGTGCCGAAAAACAACGACAGATTTGAATAATGAAAAATTGTTGCGTCCACTATCCCCCGCGTAATACCGTGGCATACAATCGCATTAAGTCACTTCGCTTGTTTTATATTCGTGGTAGATTCGAGGAGAGAAAGGAGGAGATGAAAGGAGGAGGATGAGGGGATGAAACGCATTATGCGCGCGCGCGCTTTTACCAACGTCGTCGTCGGCGACCTGGTTATTACATATACCGCAAGTTCATTTATCAAATTGTGGATAGCGAGTTCTTGCGTTTCCATCGCGGAGACTGACTAAAAACGCGATACATCGGTCGTAAATGTGTGTGTACTACTGCCGGCCGTCGTTTCTTATCGGACGATTATCGCGGGAAACGATGATTCGCGCGTGCGGCATTTTAATGACACCCTTGGATAAATCTTTTTCTCTCTCTCTCTCTCTCTTTCGAACTTCTGTTAATTTCAATTTAATGGATTTCTCGGATTTGTGATTATTTTTTTATTGTGTCGTTATCGCGAGATATACAATTTGGTATATACTTTCGACGCCCGATCTTTCCAAAGTCCATTAACATTAACACTTTTGCTGTTATATACGTGTTACATATAGATAATCTCGAGGATATTTAGAAATGATAGCAAAAAGGAATAACGGATTTGAAATAATCATCATACGAAAATCGTCATATAATACAGTTCTATATAAATACTGTCATCAACACACTGCGGAAAATTATCATATTCTAATGTATTTCAATATCTAATGCGATATCTTTTGGTGTTTTATACAAATTTTTTAATTGCAAGTCACTGCGATTAAATGCTATAATAAAACTTTAAAGTATAACATATTTCTCGATGTCCCCTTTATTTAGAAATGGAACATAAAAGATTATAATATTTTCTGTTTTATGCTATCGGTTCTTTCGTCTTATTGTTAGAGAATACTATGTATAGTTCTCGCGAAGATACGATAATTTATCGCCGTGCTGATAACACTTCGGAAGATTCTCGGTTTCATCAGTTTCTGTCGAATCACTATTTCAGTTTGACATGTCGCGAATCCCGATCTGTAATTCAACAATGAATGAATAATGTAGCTGCATTGTACCTGTACGTCAGAATCTTATTCTATAGATGACAATCCGTAAGTAAAGATTTCTCCGATAATCTGCTTTCACTGGATTAATAATTCATTTTTTTTATATAAATCGTTCTGAATTTCTCAAATTTGATTTAGCTAATAATGGAAATTTTAATAAGTAAATAGTCTTATTTTCTTTAATAAGTTAGAAATTATATCAATTTTATGTTTTATTTACTCTTTTTATAATTAATAGAAAAAGCAGTAAATATATAAAATCATTGTAATATTAGTACAAAAAAGACGATAGATCTATGCATAAATCACATTTAAAACAATTTTAAATTAAAGTAAAAATATAATTTTGATTTGTTGAAAATTAAAAGCTATAAAATTGTTTTATAAATATTTCCCTCATAATGTCAAATTAGAAAGATTTAAATTCTCTTATTAATATTAGATAATATGAGAGATAATAAGGAGTCATAAATGATTCATAATGATTAATAATTCGGATTTGATAGACAAAAGATAGGAAACACAAGGATATCGATATGAATCCATTATCATAAAACGTATTACATCCCATGTTATTGATGCAGAATTAATTAGAACTAATTCCAATCGATTTCGCTGCACTCAGTTCCTGCTGTATGAATGCGCATCCGATTCACTGGATAAAATCGATGAGTAAGGTTTATAAGATAAGATTCTCTTGGAATCTCTCAGCGGCAGAATACATTTGTGCCACTGTTGAACGACTCTCAGGGACATCCTCAGGGAAATCCCTTTCTTCCCACAGATGTATTCGCGAAAGAGAAAATCCCGGCGATAGTGCGGCGAACCGCGTCGAAAGAGAATGCATTTAAATATTCCGGAAAGATGTGCCGGTGCACGCTAGTCGGAGGGGTACGTGCAGCAGGCTAATAAGAGATAGAGGTACATATACGTAATGCATAATCACTGCATCGAAATGCATCGCGACAGCGAGAGTACCTTCGGATTTAATTGCTCGGCATCGGTTCCGTCGCCTTCTCTCCGAGACATTCCGATAGACTCCAAGAACGTGCTTCAAATCGAATTCCCATTATGATGATCGTCCTTAAATCCCTTTCACATCGACGCCTTCACGAAGCAGGAATTTTGTATCAGACTTCAATTGGTCGTTCGAGCTCGTTGAAGCGATCGATATGTATTGCGTATGTGTGTGTATATATATATCTTTCTCTACATATTTATATACGATACTTAAAGAAAACATATAAAAAATTGGTTCAATTTATACGAAATATTTAAAATTTCCGTATATTTTCTAAAAATTATTTTTGACTTATACTTTTATGTGAATTAAATATATATTATCATTTTAGTGCTTTAGTTTGTAATAAAGTTGAAAAAAAAAAAAAAACTATTAAATCTGCATACAGAGAGCAAGTATTCTCACGTTCTCGTTAATTAACATAAGAAACTATTTATCAAACGTTTGAATAAATCTAACTTCTCTGGCGACGTTGTTCGCGAATCTTATACGACATCCATAATGCATTATCAATAATTAATATTTGATTATTCCGATCGGTTGGTAATTGTCGCTGCGTTACGTGCGTTAACGGAGACAGAGTCAGTTTTATTAATCGCGTTCGATCGCGTTCGCTGTGCAACTTGAGATGTCGATTTCGCTGTGGCATTAATGCGCGAGCACTTTACGTGGGACGCGCGAACACGCACGGTTCGAAATCGATTCAGGAATGTCGACGTTCGCTTTTTTATCGCGATGCACCGACCAACAGCGTTGCCCACGCAATGCAAACGCAAGTAGACGCATATGCAATAGCGCATGCCAGAAAAGCAAGAGTGCGATCGATCCGCTAATTAAGATACGTCTGGCTACCTCTCGCAATTATTATTTTTCTTACGGCTAAACGTCATCGATGGAATGTCAAGACGCGAAGTGGGATGATATCTCATCCTCCGCCGTACGCTTAATCTCCTTCTTATCTTTTTAGCGTTGTCCTTTATTATTTTCTATGTACGTTATTTCTCTTTTATATATTCGCACCTGCGCTTGCCTAGTCGCTTTAAAAAGATCTACTTCGGTGTACCTCACGTAAAATACCTAGTTGAAAAACACCATCCATAAGATTTCTCATTTTGATAAAAGCTCATTTTAACAATTCTTATTTATCGTTAAAGAGAGATGCGAAATTGAACGCTAATTAAGTAATATTTCAAATAACATTCACTATTTTCTATTAATATCTTGATCTTATGAAATCAGATACTTTAACGATACTTTAGTCCTCCAAATTTATGTATTACGTATTTAAGTACAAGAGAGATTAATAGTATATTTTCATGGAATTGAGATAATTAATATTTGTCTTCTTCATGATCTTAATTATAGGGAGTTTTGAAAAAATTTCAATTATTTGTTTATCACTGTATTCGATGAGATTTATATATTATATGATTTTCATAAAATTTTCTTATGTTTATCACGTTGGTCACGTTTTTCTTTTTCATTTATTCCCAAAAATTAATTAAAAAATTTATTTTTTTTTTTTTTTTTTTTTAAATTTTTATTAATATTTTTATATTACATTCAATATATTTGTGCTTGTATTCGTTTACACAAAACTTATAAGGCCTTTTGCCTGCACCCTGTCTCCTTCTTCGTCATTACCTGATACTCCCTTTGCGTTTGCGCCTGCCTCACGGTACTCCTTCTTCCATTAAGAAATAATTTCTATCCGCCTTAGTCCCTCCCCCCTTCCTCCTTAACCCTCCAACCGGCTCATTCTCGACCTCGCCGACCTTGCCTTTATCCCCGCGCGTTTATTAAAGCCTCTTTGTGCGTCGACTTTGGTTGGGGATTTGCCGAGGCCGAATGACGCGCGAATAACTCGCGTTACCGTATATACCGATGCGAGGGAAATCACGCTGAAAAGCCCAGCCGCAGATATACGGACGAACCTTAGAATTAACCATCACTCGGTAGCCTTATAATTATTATTATTATTATTTCTTTCCGTCCGTTCCCCGTCTAGACGCAAGGATTGTAACATAGTTACCGCGCGCGTGATTACCTGTCTTAAGTAACGACTCATTATCTGGCCAGAGGTCGAATGCTGATCGGTACAGGGTGGACAGCCCTTGGCCCTTGTCTAGAATTCTACTTAGGCCTCCGCCATCCTTCACTCTTTCCTGGTATCTTCTCGCAAGGCTGCATCGATTAACGATGCAACAATTTTGAAGAAAAAAAAAAACGAAGATTGACGCGAGACATTGAGTTTTCAATTAGATTAGGGTTTAAGTATACCATAAAGTTGGCAAATCTTTTGAAGAATGCCAAGCGTTATGTAAAGTGTTTCTCACACAAACATTTGCTTTCCAATATTACAATAAATCTTTAAAAAAATTATCATTTAAACTCCTGATACATTTATGCTTGAGGTTGTCGACATAATGAATTATAATCCATTCTTCCATTTTCATTAAAAAGCATTAATTATTGTTTTAATGAGCATTGTAAAATAAACGAGGAAATGTTTACGAAATTGCAGCAAATTACATGTCGGTTGGCTCGATTCGTGCCGTTTATACGTACGACGCGACTTAATTAATATTTGTTAATTAAATCGGAATAGTGACTGCACGCTACGCGTTTGTCACGAAAACTTCGCTTTGCTCTCTCAATTCAATTTGTTGTAAATTACACACAAATGCTTAACTATTCCATCTCTGCCTCGGCAAAATGGCTTGTTTCCAGTAATATGTGTGTCTTTTATCATATTATATTACATTATCATTAACAAGCTACAATTCTCGAATTATTAATATATAGAATTAATATCTGTGCAATCCAAGATCAAAGAATTTCTGAGATTAAATATTAAATTTCGAGAAATCTTCCATGAACGCTTATGGAAAAGGAAGAATTTGAAGAAAAAATTATTGATCTATGGAATAAAAAATTCATGTAATTAAAATTGTAAAAAATTTGCCGATTTAAAAATAAATAAACTTGCTTAATTAAATATGTAAATTTAAAGATTCACAGAGTTAAGAAAATACGATCGATATATAACAGCATGACAATCATTTTGAGGAATCTTCAGGACGATAATAATAACTAATGTCTTTCAACAGCAAATGTCTTTCGTTCTCGAATAACTTGGGTACAGCAAAACTAAACGTCACCAAGATTCACGTTGTGCTTTGCTGCGATGATTACTGTTATTACTATTCGAGAGGAAGGATCTTTTTATTAGGCCCGCGAACGATACTAGTCTCGGAATCTTTCCCTATCTGCCGTCATCATTTCACTGTCGATTGAAAGCCCGGCTTCGTCTCGGGCTGGGATTTAATTTGCGACCTCTTAACCACGCGACCGCGAATGAGACTCTCGGTGAGGTCTGAGAAAATGAATGCTGCACAAGTGCACCTGGCAGACATAATTGTGTGAGCCATACTCGTTCGTGGAAAAGATGGGACGCGCGCACAACTTTAACTTCACATTAAAATAATAGCGTGCAAATTACAGCTACGCTGTTACTTTCGGTGACTGCGATTTTATGTCGGGATGTCCAGCGAACACCAGAGCCGGCAATTGAAGTTACAAAAACTCTCGCCCGCGACAGTAGACACCGGTGTAACCACCTGGGAAATTTACGTCGTTGCGACGAATCCGCGCAACGACGTAAATATTCATGTTACTTTCGTAATACGGGTATAAAATAGCGAGGGTCGTTATAAAATTCACTCTTCTCGGATGCGTTACCGCGCCGAATTATTATACTCGTTATTATTATTAAAATATATCGGTGATATATCGCGAGAGTGATGGAGCTATGTATCGAATATTTTTGGGAAATATTCACTTTTTTATGACAGTAGAAACGGAATATATAATGAGTAGTTGTCGCCGAACTAATATCGATAATTAATATCCAATAAATATTTAAACGGAAGTAATATTTATTCCGCGCTAACCGAGCTAGCAGTTGTTCATAATTCTGTCGTGAATATTTAATTCTTCATTCCGCTCGTGTTATCCTCGTTTCGTTATAATACGAGAGCACTCCAGCATTACGATAAATTTATTATACAAGTCTGTTAACTGTGTATAATCTACATCAATGACTACGTCTCTCTAATTTTGCGCAAATTCGACGATAAATATCTGATTTTTTAATGAACTGGCGAATGAACTTTTTTCTTCTCTATTCTCTATCGACAATTAATTAAAGCATTTTCAATAATTTATCTTTATCAAGCCAAATGTATTACATTTTGCAAGTTACATTTTGCAACCGTTTGTTAATTATTTACAATTAAAAACTAAATGTTATTAAATATAATTAATTAAAATAATATTAAAATAATTATATTTCAATAACATTTGTCATCATTTTCTATCATTAGACTTTATCATTACTAATTGACACTATATAAATAAATTATATTGAATTATATTGAAATTATAAATAAATTATATTGAAATGACTTGGAAAATTAAGAAAATACAATAACAAAATTTGGAATTATACATGATAAAAAAAATCAAATTTTCTTTGCATTTATTCAATATACTTATTTCTATTTATTTCTTGACATACCAATTGCTTGTTATATATTATCGAAAAAGTTTCTTGTAATTGCTCACAAATTTCCCTTTCCCTGTCTAAAATAATTTAATTTGAATTGACTACACCAAGCAATCTATATAAAAAGACATATGCTTTTGTTTCAGGTGGTGGTAGAGAGTTCGACATTAGCATTGGAGTATGGTGATCTCGAGATCGATCCCGGTTCTCCGGTGAACCCGGATCTGCTGTTCGACTCACAGCTGATGCATCTCTACGTGTTGACGGAGAAGAAGGTCTCGAAGGTCAAGGTCCAGGAGTGTTCAGTCTATAAGACCTGCTGGGACTGCCTAGGCGCTAAGGATCCATATTGCGGATGGTGCTCGTTGGAGAACAAGTGCAATTTGCGCAGCGATTGTCAGGATGCGGCTAAGGACCCGCTCTACTGGATCTCCTACAAGAGCGGTAGATGTACGACAATCACCACCGTCACGCCGGATCAACTGCAACGCACCACCGCCAGGACCCTCGAGCTCGTCATCGAGAATCTGCCGACTCTCTCCGGGCAGTTCCTGTGCGCCTTCTCCGCTCTCGACAAGACTCTGATCACGAATGCCTCAAGAAAGTCTTACGGTGTGAATTGCACCACACCGAGGACAGATCTGTTGCCGTCGATACCGCCGGGTCGACATCACTTCACCGCCAAGCTGTCCGTTAGGATGACGAACGGGCCCGATTTGGTGGCGACAAATTTTACTTTCTTCGATTGCAATACGTACAGTTCGTGTACGCAATGCGTGTCATCGAGTTTTCCGTGCGATTGGTGCGTCGATGGCCATCGATGTACGCACGACACGGCGGAGAATTGTCGGAATGATATTCTCGTCACGGGAGTCAGCGTAAGTCTACTATAAAAAGTTGTACAAAGAAATATGTTGCTTTAATATATATTTTAGCAGTTCAAAATATTGTTGTACAAAAAAGTATGGTTTCAATAAAAATTTTAATCCTCAAATTTGCTTTTCCTATAAAAATAATAACACTAGAAAATTACGTCAAATAATACGATTAAAAACTGTGCACGTTATAAAATTTTATTTTTTTTTTTTTTTATTACGTGTGCATAACTTTTTTATTATTTGACGCAATTTTCTGACATTATTATTTTTCTCAAAAAAATAAATAAATAGAAAAGCAATGACATATTAAAACAACAGTTCTTTGTATAATAAATTTTTAAACAGATGAAATATATACATAAAAACACAAAATCTTAATACAATTTTTTTTTTTTTAAACAGAAACATGAACCTAATGCATTCTTTTTACGTTTTTTTAAGGTAATTTCCTAACAATTATATCTTTCTTTTTTAGTACAAATAAGAATTATTAAACACACATACACATATATTTATCATAATCGAAAAAAGTTTAGTATTAAAACTTGTATCTCTCTAAAACTGCATCTATAAAATTAATATATATTAATAAGTCACAGTCATTTTTTAATGGTATGAAGAAAGTATAGCTATAGATTATATATGTATATCCAAACTTTATTCTGAAAATAGCAAGAGTTCAGTTTTAAAAACCCTGCTAAAATCAATATCATATAATTCGTTTATACCCATATTTTACTAAAACTCATTAATATTTCAAAATTAAATTTACACCATTTTCAAGATAAGCGATTCATATATGATGCAAATTCACAACATCTAGTTTACAAAATTACAAGTCCGTTGTTGTATTACATATGCATCCATTAATTTCATTTTGACATCAATTCGATTCGTTTTGGAGTTGAAATGTTCCATTCACTCTATGAATATTAATGTGTTATTATCAATTAGCTTATAATTTTTGATGAAAATTTGACGCTGAGAATCTCCCTCTATGATTTGCATCGCATAATATTTGAAATAATCAAGGGGAATACAATTGAATAAAGATATAATACTAATAGTATGATGATTAAATTAAATGGAAAAAGAAAATAATGAAAAAGTAGAATAAAATGTGTATGTAATACATAAACTGCTATATAAAACTTTAAATAGTTTGCGATAATTTTTTGCGCATATCTTTCAGAGAATGGGACCAAGTTATAGAAGTGGACCAGGTTTTTGTCCTACTATAAACGCCACTGAATCTCAAGAGATCCTCGTGTCTTCCGGTATCAAAAAAGCGATAAGAGTTAAAGTGCATATCATTGGGGTATGTCAAAAAAAGCCACATATACTATATATTAATTATTAAATTTTTTTTCTGATTGATGTAAACTTTTTTTTTATTCTTTTCAAATAATCCTTTTTTTAAATATATTTATATTTTATTTAATATATTTATATTTTATATTTTTTTACATGATCCAAATAAAATAACAATTAAATGAATAAGCGATTGAGTTTTACAGTTTGATTTTCATAATTTAAACACTGGTAGTTGTATCGTTTCTAATAAAAACATTTTTTTCAGCAATTCATCATACAAACACGCTTTGTGTGTCAATTTAACATTGAGGGCCGTGTTACGAGCGTCAACGCGCGTCTGTTGGCCGACACGATCTATTGCGAGGAGACGGAGTTCTCCTATACGTCTCGTGCGCCGAACATTACGGTGCCTTTCGCCGTGATCTGGGGCGGTTCTAAACCCTTGGATAATCCGGACAATATACATCTGGTGATATACCGATGCCGCGACATGGCGGACAACTGCGGCATGTGCCTGGCCCTACCGACGAAGTATGGCTGTGGCTGGTGCCAGAGCTCAGATAGATGCGAAGTGAAGGATCAGTGCGACCGCGGTTCCGGTATGTGGCTGAATAGCAATCAGACTTGCCCAAATCCGGAAATAAAATCGTTTGAACCGGTAATGGGCCCCTGGGAGGGCAACACGAATGTGACGATACGCGGCATCAATCTCGGCAAGACTTTTAGGGTAAGAAAAATTTTCTTTGTCTATCGTTCATTAATGAAGCGATGTATATTCGTCTTCATATACATTATCGTCATTCATCATTTGAATATTATAAATGATTAAAGTATAAAAAAAAATGTTACAAAATGAGTGAGATAATAAAAATAAAAAAATATACAATATCTAAAGATTTTTTAAATTATGGAATTAAATGTGTTGAATCTAATGAACGTTTAATCTTTAATACAGGATATAGTCGGTGGTGTCACCGTGGCTGGTATGCGATGTCTACCTTATGAGGAACTTTATATCCGAACGAAACAAATCGTTTGCCGAGTCGATGGACCTGGTACACAGGAAGGCAGAAGTGGACCTGTCATTGTCAAAATTGAGGATTTTCGCGGCGAGTCCGACTACAATTTCGAATTCGTGGATCCACAGATTATTTCGATATCACCTAAATACGGACCATTGAGCGGCGGCACCATTATCAAAATCACTGGTAACTACATGAATGCCGGCAGCACTATCCACGCTGACATTGATGACTTGCCGTGTTCCATAATAAGTGCCGAACCTAACGAAGCTCTTTGCATGACGAGTCCAAGCAATCGGAAGAGAAGTGGCATGCTTAAGATGTCCTTCGACGGTGGTAAGCGTTTATATGATGGTTTCTTCGAATATGTCGATGATCCGACGATCGAGAGTGTGGAGAGCGGTGTGGCCGGTCAGATGAAGGTCCCAAAAGGAATTCCAGCGGGTGGAATAAAGATTTCGGTGACCGGAAAGAATCTCGGCTATATACAGAATCCGCAAATGTATGTCTATTATGATGAAAAGATGTTTGTGTCGCAGTGTGAAGTGCACAGTCAGGAGAGTATGATGTGCAAATCACCCACTATTGAGGTGCCCGAACACGTGGTATTAGATGCCGAACGTCCGCTCTCTCTAGAGTATGGTTTTCGCATGGATAACGTCACTGGTGTACAAAATCTCTCGCAACACGGCTTTAATCATTTCCTTTTGTACCCAAATCCAATCTACGAAGTCTTCGATGAGGAAGTTAAATATTACAAGAGTGACTATTTGACAATTAATGGTCAGCACCTTGATCGCGCCTGTCAAGAATCCGATGTAGTTGTGCAAATTGGTAATGCCTTTTGCAATGTCACATCTTTGTCGCGGCAACAGCTCACTTGTCGACCGCCCTTGACGCAACCGCCGGCTATCGACGCTCAGGGTCTGCCTAATAAACAAGAACTACCGGAAGTAGTGCTGATAGTAGGCGGCACACTTCGTTACAACATCGGCAAACTCAGCTACGCACTGCCAGCTGGACTCAATGGACCATTGTCGAAACCCGCGCTCATTGGTGTGATCGCCGCGATCGTAATCTTAGTAGTTGTATTTATAGCATTCCTTATCGCCTATCGCAGAAAATCCACAGAGAGCAATCGAGTATTGAAGAACATGCAAGAGCAGATGGATATTCTGGAGCTACGTGTCGCTGCCGAATGTAAGGAGGCTTTCGCTGAGCTACAAACGGAAATGACGGATCTCACAGGAGATCTAACAAGCGGTGGCATACCATTCCTCGATTATCGCACTTACGCGATGATGATATTATTTCCTAGCGACGACAATAGTCCAGTGCTGCAATGGGATAGGCCAGAATTAGTGCGAAAGGAGAAGGGATTACGTCTGTTCGGTCAACTAATAATGAACAAAACTTTTTTACTGTTGTTTGTACGCACCCTCGAGAGCAACCGTTATTTCTCGATGAGAGATCGAGTTAATGTCGCCAGCTTAATTATGGTTACGCTTCAGAGCAAAATGGAATATTGCACAGACATTCTGAAAACCTTGCTGGCGGATCTTATCGAGAAGTGCACAGAAGGCAAGAGCCATCCAAAATTATTCCTAAGACGGTGTGTATATAATGTATTCTTTTATTGTTAATACTCTATGTTGCAACAAAAATATATTTTAAGTTGTATGTTTATTTTTTAGAACTGAGAGTGTTGCTGAGAAAATGTTATCTGCTTGGTTCACGTTTCTCTTGTACAAATTCATGAGAGAATGCGCTGGCGAACCATTATATGTACTATTTCGTGCGGTAAAACAGCAAGTTGATAAGGGTCCTGTTGATGCGATTACTTCAGAAGCACGATATTCCTTGTCCGAAGAAAAGTTGATCCGACAATCTATTGACTTCAAGCCGATGGTAATAAAGCGTCAATGCTTCAGTAAAGAAAATAAATTGATGCTTTGTAATAATAATGTTTCTATTAAAATTTCAGACGGTTTATGTTTCTATATCCCAACAAACTGTGTTTGTCGGCGGAATGGATCCTAATACAGAAAATGTACCGGTCAAAGTGCTTGACTGCGATACAATATCTCAAGTGAAGGAGAAAGCATTGGATACTATCTACAGAGCGACTCCTTACAGCCAAAGACCTCGAAAGGAGGATCTTGATCTCGGTAAGTGACTCGCACACTTGAATATCCCAAAAAATTCTTTTACGTAAAGTCACGCGATTTTCACATTATTTCATTTAATGAATATTGCAGAATGGCGAACTGGTGCGTCCGGTAGATTAATTCTCTACGACGAAGATTCAACAACGAAGACAGAGGGCGAATGGAAGAAGAGGAATACTTTGAATCATTACAGGGTACCAGACGGAGCGTCGCTTAATTTAGTCTCCAAACAATCATCTATATACAATCTTTCGATTCTATCGGAGAAGACGGACAAGTCGCACAAGTATGAAACATTGAATCTTAGCAAATTCAGTTCGGCCAGTCCTCCACTTTCCCGCGCTACTTCGCCGCTTAATCAGAACCATGAGGGCGGTATGAAAGTTTGGCATCTTGTTAAGCATCATGATTCCGATGCGCGAAAGGAGGGAGATCGTGGCAACAAAATGGTTTCGGAAATTTATTTGACGAGGTTATTGGCAACGAAGGGTACGCTTCAGAAATTCGTCGACGATCTATTTGAGACCATATTCAGCACTGCTCATCGAGGTTCGGCGCTTCCTCTCGCCATTAAGTATATGTTCGACTTCATGGATGACCAAGCTCTGCAACATGGCATATCTGATCCTGAAGTGGTACATACGTGGAAGAGCAATTCCCTTCCTCTCAGGTTTTGGGTTAACCTTATAAAAAATCCTAATTTTATTTTCGATATACACAAGTCCAATATCGTAGACTCGTGTTTATCCGTCGTGGCGCAGACGTTCATGGACAGCTGTTCAACGTCGGACCATAGATTAGGTACGATTTATTATTGTTTCTACCTGTATTGATTAAGATCCAGAAATGTGTAAATAATTTTTCTTTTGCTTTATTTTTAGGTAAAGACTCTCCGAGTTCGAAGCTATTATATGCAAAGGACATTCCAGTGTACAAAGAGTGGGTAGAACGTTACTACTCAGATATCAAAGTCATGCCAGCCATATCCGATCAAGACATGAATGCCATGCTTGCCGAAGAATCGAGGGTATTTATCTGTTCGCAACGCATGAATCTTAGGATAAGAGTTTTCATTAAATATCAACTAATTTTTGTTTAATTTTATTTCAGTTGCACACAACGGAGTTTAATACGAACTGTGCTTTATACGAATTATATACATATGCGGGTAAATACAACGAACAACTAATAGTCACTCTCGAGGAGGACGAATTCTCGCAGAAACAGAGACTGGCATACAAGCTCGAGCAAGTGCACAATATAATGGCGGCGGACAACCCCTGATGTACCATGAATTCTATGAAGCATATGACGAAGCCCGCTCGTCAAGAGTTACCATGCTGAGCGGTTACACACATACATACACAATCGTGGTCCGATTTAATTCTCGATGGCGCGAACAAAGAGGACTGGCCTATCTTGTAATCGATTATCTCAGGTTTCGTGCAAAAGCCAGTTTTTCTCAGCATAACGCAAATCGCGAGTGAACTTGGGAGAACTTCAAATGGGGTTGAACGCCGCGAGTTAACTGGGATATAATTAAAGGATTAAGTGTTAAAAATATGTGTCGAAGAGAAGTCTTCTCATAGGTCGCCGGTTCGTACGTGTGGCCATAATCATAAGCATATTGCCGCATAATTGTACATAAGATATCAAAAAAAAAAAAAAAAATCATTGTAATAGAATATTAAATGTACGATCACACCTCGGCGGCCAAGTCGAGTGCAAAAGCGGGGCGAGACCGTTTCCCTCGTCGCGTGGTGGTCGCACACCGTTTGCACCGCGAGTGATTTTAAAAATGAATATATAATAACACACATTAGTGATAAGAAAAAAGCGCGAGTGAGGGAATCAGCCGTGATATCGATCGATAATTTGTAAATGTGTTTAAAAAAAAATGATCGATTGCTGACGCTAATTAATGGCGATCTGGCAATTTTTAACGAAGAAACATTTCCATCCACCGCTACTCTAGCTGAAATTTTTTGAATTATGTGAACTGACGAATTTTATGAAATAATGATAATTACTGATAACAATGAAATAATTAAACGATATGAATATATATTATATATATATACATAAATATATATATATATATATATATATATATATATATTTATATACATATATGGATGGTATGTCGTATGTATATGTGTACATATATACACTTTATACTGGCGCAAGCATGCCTGTGTGTGCGTGTGCGTATATCTAGTATCCGAGGAGGCGCGCGTGCGAGCAGTAGGGCGGTATCCCGCGTCGAGTATTTTGCCATAATTTTATCACATAAAACGAGATGTAAACAAATCTCATTCGCTCACACGCTTATAAGCGCGCTATCGCTCGCCCCATAGCTCGGCAGCGCAATACCGCGCGCACGCGCGTATTTAACGTGGTGTATTACGTATACTTACACGGCGCTCGAGAAGGACGGAAGGAGAAAAAAAAAAGGTCATCCGCGCAACGGAGACAGACTGTGTATTAGTTAATAGGTAATTAATCTATGGACTATGGCCACGCGCGAGGCCAGCTCGATGTGACGGTTGTGTTGAGTGTGCGTGCTTCCCCTCCTTAATCTCCGCGACTCATTGTTCCATTTCGCCATTTAATCGTTCATTCCTATCGTCGTGCATCCATCACCGATGTCATCGTCACTATCTCATAATCATTGTTAACTTCATCCTTTTCCTGCCTTATTCGTACACTCATCCACTATCTCTTTCTGTCCCTCTTTTCTGATGACTAGTTGTAACATGTTCACTATCAAAACTTTCCTGTTCTTCCTTCATCCTCCTATGATTCATCTTCACGCCATTTTTAATCTTTCTCTCTCCCTCCCTCTCTCCCTTTGTCCCTTGTAATGCTTCAACGCCTCCGTCGTCATATTGTTGTCACTCTTAATTATTGTAATATATAATGAATAACGATCACTGTTGAGTATTGTCTGATTGTAATACATTGATATTGAATTGATATTGAATTGATAATCATTAATTAAAAGCGTAACATTAACTCTGTGGGTGTAACCATATTGGTGTGCGTGAAAGTGAGCCGCGCGAATGGGCGTGTGTTTGATCGAGAGCCGAAAGCATTGCATAGTATCGACAAAAGGCCACGTATATCACTTTTGAATTTCATTTCCGAGTGCTGACATTATCGGAGGTTCGTTGTCTCGATGAACAAAATTGCTGGAAATCAATTTATTATTCTCTTCGTAATCTATAAATCTACAATATGCCTGATTCTAATCTAATTTTTATATACTTTTAAAAAATAAGAAGCTTTAAAATGATTCGAAGCTAAATGTTCTCGCGTGACGCGTGTCTGCAACTCTCGCATTTAACGTAATGTTCTGTCAATGCATGCGGCTGAGCGAATGACTGTCCGACGTGTATGCGCGTGTGCGTGTATCCTGTGCGTCAATTCAATGTGCAGTTGTACGTGGAGAAAGTATTTATTGCTCAAAAAACATCGGAAGACCGTGGTGGAAAGGTAAGAAATCGTAAAAAAAGATACGGAATCGTTGGGGTAGGCTCACGGAAGAGGAATTGGGGGGGAGGGCGGGGTAGAATGTCAGAAAAAGGGACAGACGGTGGAATCTACGCGGTGGCGAAGACACATCGCCAGACAGGGTAATAATTGTGCGACACAAGAAAAGGTGAGAAATTATATGATTAATGATGGGTCAATCAAACAACCAATGGTTTCTCTCGAGGATGAAGTATGAACATATGCTCGTCGTTCGCCCGCTGTTCCGCGCAAGGAGGACGGGGCGTGCGGTACCCTCCCCCGCGCACGCCGACTTCAAATGGTACTAATAAACCCAAAGTGCCTCTGGTAGATTTTTGGGCATAAGCTTGAGTAATAAAGACTACATAGCGTTTACTATAAAAAAAAAAAAAAACGAGAGAAAGAAAAAGAGACACGACTACGACGCGATCGCTGATTATAATAAAACAATAATAAAGAAAAGGACCGAGAAGAAAGAAGTAAAAAAAGAGAAAAAACGAAACATAGCGAGAGCGCTTCTTCGATGCGCCTCCCGCAACCGATTGTACGCAAAAAACGGGCGGAGAGAGAATGTTTGCGTACCGGATGTGTACGCGGTGCGTACGCTAATTACACGTTTAGATAGATATTAACGTATAGTCGGTAGCCTAGTCTCTATGTCGGTGTCTGTCTGCCCTGAGTGTCTTTCCCACGGTGTATCCCCTAAGTGCGTGTGTACCTTGAAATCCTGGTGAGCAGACGTGCGACTTCTTCACGGTCCACCGCCTTTGGTCACCGTCATCCTCGAATCCCGCCTCTTTCCCATATCTGTATATCCCCGGCCGTGTATACTATTGTGAGAATCCTCGTCGTTCTCCATCACCTAAGCCCGATTCCTCCCTTTCCCTTTTTCCCTTCAATCCCTTCTTCCAATACCCCGATATCCCATCTTTTTAACACGACTAACTGTGCTCACATCACGCGTCATTCGCCACAATTATTGATCGGCACATTTTGCTAAGTAAATATTATTATGATTATTATTATTGTATCGATGGTTCCTCAATCAATTATGAAATGTACGAATCCCGATTTGTAAAATTCGACTTAAATAAGAAGATGTGTAATAACTTAATCACCGTATCGTTCGTGCGTGGCTTGCTGCCCCGGCAGTTTAACTACCGTCGTATAATTGAATATGGAGTGCGCGCCTCCAAGAATGTTTCCGGTGTACGCTGATGTGCGAGCGAATGTACGAGTATCTGTGTGTCCACTATGTCCCTGCCTCTCTGTGTGTCTTGTTCGAGCCGTGTATGCGTACTCCGTCCCCTCTCATTGTCATTTCACGGATTCGTCTGACTGGGCTGAGAGGGGTAAAAGGAACGAGTTGGAAGAAGAGACAAAGAGGACGGGGTCGAATGAATGAGAAATCGGACGAATGTCAGATGGACTGTGCAAGACTGAGAGAGGCAGCGGAGGGAGTTCGCCAATCAATCCCGAAGTCACTCCCTCGCCGCTCATTTTTACGTCATAAATATTAATTACAATTATACATGAGGATAAAACGCATCCAGCAAAACATGATTACGTTACGTTTATAATAGTCATGTTCCTTTCCGATCAATGATAATTGATAATAAATCTATATCAATCTTGCTACATTATTTTGTACTTGTTTTTTTTTATTTCTTAATTTTTGTATAATCTAAATATATATATATAAATATATAAATCTATATAATGCTGTTTTTAAGTTATCCGACGTATTATTATTATTATTAATTATTATTTTTGTATAAATGTGTGATTACTAGTACGGATAG
>JBCAUJ010000001.1:15399813-15412972 GCA_038406275.1 Cataglyphis albicans
GAGAGAGAGAGAGAGAGAGAGAGAGAGAGAGAGAGAGAGAGAGAGAGAGTTTAGAATTTCTCTAATTTGCAAAGTATGTCTTACAAGATGTAACACATCACTCAATAAGTCCCTGGTCTGACACATATATGGCAACATTGTTGACAGACCCACGTGATTTCCGGTTAGTACTAACCTTCAAACAATACGTCAAAATTTCATGGCAATCTGATCGTTAGTTTAGAGGTTACAGTCGTTTTAGTGACCCCAGTTTTGTATGTTTCCCGCATTTGCTCACAACGGACGATTCAAAGCACTGTTTGGAGCTGTTCAAGCGAAATAAAAAGGATTTCTTGTGTCGGTATGTGACAATGGATGAAACATGGATCCACTACACGCTGAGTGGACAGCAGTCGGTGAAAGTCGTCCAAAGCGACCAAAAACTCAAAAGTCGGCTGGCAAGATTATTGCATCCGTATTTTGGGACGCATGGAATTTTGTTCATCGACTATCTTGAGAAAGACAAAACTATCAATAGTAAATATTACATGGTATTATTGAATCGATTGAGTGCAGAAATTTCTTAGTTAGACCGGAGACTTATTGAGTGATGTGTTATAATTTGAAAGACAATTTTTCGTAAACACTATATCGCATAAAACACTTATACCGAAGCAAAGTAAAAAAATTTGACGTGCCTAGATTGCATTAAAATATACTAGTAAAAAAAATAAGTAACATTTTTATACCCCAAAAATTGAGCTATTTTCAAGTCGTTGAAACTCGACGAAAAATCATTGTACAAAATTAAAAAGCATTTTATTAAAGCTTGAAGTTTCAACTTTAACGCGTTATCGAAGGTTTTAAAAATTTTTTTTATCTTCCTTGTTCTGTACTCTAAAAAAAAACATTGTTTTGTTTCTTAAAATTATGTATTTTTGATACTTTGCAACTCGATAAAATTTTTTTTTTTTTATTTATTTCATGTTCCATAAACTACAACATTTTTATTTTGCCTACAAAATGTCTTTAAAAAAATTTTTTTTTAATAAGTTACACGATTTTGAAGCTAAAATGTATTTGTTAGAAATAATATCGATACTCCGCCAAAAAACATCGTAGATAAAAAATGAGGAAAGCATTTTATAAAGCTTGAAATTTTAACTTTAACTCTACTGGTGATTTTTAAAAAATTTTTATCATTTATTCATTTTTAAAAATATAAAGTTCAAACTCATATAACTCGATCAAAAAAAATTGTAAAAAAATTTAAAAAAAAGCATTTTGTATATAAAATAGTAGTTTATGGAACTTAAATTAAATTTTTAAAGAGAATTTTTTTATAGAACTGCAGAGTGTCAAAAATATGTAATTTTAAAGAACAAAACAATGTGTTCTTTTTTAAAGAACAAAACAATCAAGATAAAAAAATATTAAAAATTTCTGATAGTGCTTTAAAGTTAAAATTGCAAGTTTTAAAATGGTTTTCTAATTTTGTTTACAATGATTTTTCCTCGAGTTTCAACTTTGTTTAAAAATAATCCAATTTTTAAATATGAAAAATGTTTCCTATTTTTTTTTAGTAATATATATGAATTCAGACTTGTCCATACAATATAACATATTCCACGTTATATGAAAATTATTGTTATGTTATATAATAAAAGTATTATTATATTAAATATTTGTATTTTATACAAAATTTTATAAAGTTTTATATAAAAACGTCAAGGAAGATATAATAATAATTAATTAGTCTACTAAAATTTCAATTTATTAGTATATGTTTATTTATAAATTTAAAAAAAATTATATAATTTACAAGAATTAATACTATATATAATTTTTTACATTTTACATTGAATTAATGTTCAAAAAATAAGTACCAATTGTGATGCTGTCTCAGTACTTAAAAAGACTATATATTAATACGATATAATAATAATAGGAAGGGTGGATGATAGGATTGTCATCTTACAGTTATTGTTATTTAAAATTAGTGATACAAAAATTATTAAAATGACAGATTTAAAAATTAAAGCTGTACCTACGGAAAAGATAAATATTGGTGCGAATATATATAAAGTTATTAGTGGAATTTTTCATCAAGTATAATAAAGTATAACAAAGTATAACTGATGGACATTATGCAAGTATAGTACGTGCTAAAGGTACCGAGTGGCAATTAATAAATGATTTTAAAGTACAAAAGTGCAGTGGATCTCAAAATGCTAAAAACACATATATATTCTTTGCAGAAAAAATATAAATTTTTACAGAAAGCAATGATATCACAATAAAAAATACCTCACAAAGATAAAAAAAAAGTACGCCAAGTACATAAAAAATATTTCTTGTACACAACAGAAAATTGAAAAGATATTTATCTCTCAAAAATAACTAATAAAAAAATTTTTCTCTAAAAAATAAAAAACTAAATGAAATCAATAATTAACTGGCCAAAAAGTTACAAGTAATTCAGTTTGTAAAGATTTGTAATTTCAAATAGTAGATATCATAAAATCAATTTTTATGGAAGTGTTTTAGACAGATTTTCTTCTTAAAATTGAAACACGTTTAATTTTTATTAACAGAATGATTTCCGAAATAAATTCATTTTTGAATTGTTTATCATAAATTACATTACTTTAGAATTTATTAAAGGTATTATATACATATATAATATCAAATTATATTGTTAATGTTAAGTGAAATTAGAATTCTTTTGATTTACAAATATCTTACAGGATGTTTAATATGAAAGAAAATTTTTTGTAAATTCTAAGCCAAGATGAGCGTATAAAGCAAACTTACAAAGCAAAATATAAAAACTTAGCGTGCCCGTCGTAAACATGGAACTAAATTTGTGTTGTCTATACAATATTGCATGTGATATGAAAATTATTTGCATATTATATCATATATTTATTTATATAATTATATATATTTTATAAAATATATTTTGCAAAACAAAAGAATTCTAATATAATTATATATATTTTATAAGATATTTTTTGCAAATCAAAGAAATTCTAATATAATTATATATATTTTATAAGATATTTTTTGCAAATCAAAGAAATTCTAATTTAATTATATATATTTTGCAAATCAAAGAAATCTTAAAATATAATTATATATATTTTATTAGATATATTTTACAAATCAAAGGAATCCTAATTGCACTAATAATGATAAATGATGCAAGTAATTTTTACATAATATGAAATATTGTACAACACAAATTAATTGTACATGTTTATGACCCGGGCACACCAAGTTTTTATATTTTGCTTTGTAAGTTTGTTTTATACGCGCGCCTCGACTTAGAGTTTACGAAAAATTTTCTTTCAAATTATACATCTTGTAAGATATACTTTGTAAATCAAAAGAATTCTAATTGCACTTAATATTAACAATATGATTTGATATTATCGTATATTTCACCTTTAATAAATTCTAAAGTAATGTAATGTGTGATATACTATTCAAAATTGAATAGTATATAGAATACTTATGTCGGAAATCATTCTGTTAATAAAAATTAAACGTGCTTTAATTTTAAGAAGAAAATCTGTTTAAAACACTTTTATAAAAATTGATTTTATGATATCTACTGTTTCAAATTACAAATCTTTACAAACTGAATTACTTGTAAATACTTGGCCAGTTAATTATTGATTTCAATTAAGTTTTTATTTTTTAGAGAAAAATTTTTTTATTAGTTATTTTTCAGAGATAAGTATCTTTTCAACTTTCTGTTGTGCACAAGAAATATTTTTTATGTACTTGGCGTATTTTTTTTTACCTTTGTGAGGTTTTTTTAATGTGATAAACGATGTGGTTTAATGTGTTTAATTTAATGTGAAAAACGATTACTAAAATATAAACTAAAATATGATTTTAATAGTGTAAATGTTTGAATTAACTTATATCTCATCGTTTTCATTTTTATATATATAGGGGCTACATTCCTAAGTAACACACACTTTGAATTTTATGGTGCTGTCTTTTGGTTCCAGAGATATGCGATTTGAAAGTTTCATAGTTTTAATATTTTTTTTATTATAAAGTAAAGAAAAATAAAATTTTTTTAACATTGTATTTGTAAACAGATGTGGAAAAAGTGCTTATTTACATTTCTAGAAACAAAGTTTTTTGGGTTTTTCCACTTTCCACGCAAAACGAGATTCAATGCAAACCTTCTTCTTCTTTAGTTTTTTAAATTGCCCCGTCCGATCTGGATATGATCAAGACATTCCGATCAGCCACAATGCAAACCTATGTGTCTAGTTTTTCAAGAGTAGAGCCTCTCCACGTAAACCGACGTTCAACTTAATTTAAAACTTTATATTGATAAGTGCTGTCTTATATAATTTTTTGGTAAATATACATAAAATAAAAAGTTGCAAATCTACGTAGAGTTCACTTCACATTAAAAACTATATGCATGGAGGCAGTATGTTTTGTTCTTCCTGCAAAGAGGCTCCAGTATTAAAAAATTAGATACAGGATTTTCCTTTTCGTGGAAAGTTGTAAACCCGTCGATAAATTCTGTTATAAAAAAAATTTATTTCCCGAAAGTGAAACTACATTATAAACAAAATTGTATAAACAAAGTATTTATTAATGTATAATATAATTTAATAATAAAAAAAACAAAAAATTTGGGTTACGCTGTATAAACCAAATTAAATTTTTGTTCAAATCAAACTTTAAATATCACAGAAATTATAAGAGACCGCTGATTATGTTATGAGGAAAAGTTATTCAGGATCATATATTTGATAACAATGTCAAATGTCAAGATCAAGATCATCGGCGAGGGATTCATCTGTATACGTCAAAGTCATCGGCGATGAGTCCTTTCCGTTTGTTAACACTAATAGATTTTGGAAGATATTACTACAATAGAGTTAGATTTGAACCATTTAATTTGATATATATTTTGTTACAGTCTATTTTTTTTATTCTAAAAGATAAAAGGAGGTGACCACTTTTGTTAGGACTGTATATAACCAATGTCATATAATAATAAATAAATAAAAATATTAAAATACAATAATTAAAAACATTCTTATCTTGTGGTTTAACAATGTGTTTAAAATTTTTTTATATTATTTTTATATTATTAAAATATTTTTAATATTATATTTTATTATTATATTTTTAATATTATATAATTATATTTTTAAAATATTTTTATATTATTGTTTTAAAGGACAAAGAAACAAAAAAAAACAAAGAAAATAATTGCAATTAATTTAGAAGCAATTAAAATTTAATATTAAATAATTTTAGCAGACTTTTATAGAATTGGTAACAATTGCTGTAACTAGAATACATTTTTCTATAAGTTTTATTAGAAACATTACAATCAATTGCATTGCATGATCTGCGGAAAGTTAGCCGCGGCAAGTTGGCGTGTGTACTTCTTATAAAATTCTGATCAATGCGAATTCACAATGTATATATGTGTCTTCTTAGTTGGCGATTGCTCCAAGGCTCCGTAAGTATGCATGAATTTTGATTAACTTCCAGCTTCGTGACTATGCAAATCTTATAGTTGTACAGCGGAAATATGCAATGTAGTTTAATCGTTACGACTAGCATAAAAATTAAGGAAATATGGATTACATGTTAAATATTAGAAATAATTTTATGGTAAAAAACGGTATTTTAATAAGTTAAGGATAGACCATTCAAATTTTATTTTGTTTTTATAAAAATAGTAAATAATTCTAAGTTATTTTCCTTTTAATTTCTAAACAATAACAATTAAAATATATAGCGATATATTTAAATATATTATTTATTTCATTTTATAGTAAAATCACACTATATATTATCAAGCAGTTTAGAAATAGCTACAAGGAATAAGTGAGAAATAGATTTTTTTTTAGTATTTAGTACATCAATATATATTATATTATAATAAAAAATAACGGATAAAAAAGTAAATGTAAAATTTTTCTTTAAATTGTTATTAATTATATTATCAGAAAATCTAAAAGTCTAAGATTTTCAAAACTGTTTTTAAAATCCCATAAAAATATAAAAAAATTTAGATAAAATAATAATTTACAAAAAAATCTATTTTGTCACTATATTTTTAAAAATTTTGGATAATGGAATAATTTTAAACGCTTATTTTATTTTTCTTTCTATAATTTTTATTTTTTTTTACAAGCAATGTACTTTTCAAAAATTATTATGATTATGATAAAATATCAAATTTATATTTGGAAATTTAATACAAATGTATTTTAATATATGAAATACGCGCATAATCAAAATGGAAGTTGTAATTAGCATGGTATTTGAATGTATGGAATCTTATTACTATTTTTTATACAACACAAAATAATTTTATATTCTTTACTTAAAAAAAAATAAAAGTATTCAATATATACATATAATCGACCTACAGCTTATATTTTATGCTCTTTTATTTTATAACCTTGCTGTAAAAACACGCTTTAAATAATTTTTCTTTGTATATTTTAATATAAAATCAAAAATATAATTAATAATGATGATGATAAATATCAAATATTTTTGCTAAAATTATCCTTTTTGATAAAATATTGTTGATTATATATATATATATATATATACATATATATATATATATATACATATATATATACATATACATATATATATACATATATATATACATATACATATATATATATATATACATATACATATATATATATATATAAATATATAAATCTATATAATGCTGTTTTTTAAGTTATCCGACGTATTATTATTATTATTAATTATTATTTTTGTATAAATGTGTGATTACTAGTACGGATAGTGTAATAATTTTGTATGTTTATTGAACCAAAAATAAATATTATTGATAAAGAACAAGATTGCTGAAACAAACTATCCGTATTTCTGTTTCAATCTTCATCGTCAACCACAGCGGCGGACATTGGTTGCGGTCGTTGTGTGACGCGTAAACTTGATGGCCCAATAATGCTTAATATTACCGGTAGCATGATCAATCCATGCCAGAGCCCAAACAGGATCACCATAAAGAATATTTTAAAGAAGGCTATGAACACGTAAGACGATGAGAATGCTAACATCGATACGGCGAGCAACGTCGATCCCGCGCCGTATGCAACTGCCGCACCGATATGTCTGACTGCGATCAACGCTCGAGTTGTGCGAGAAGCATCGTCATCCTTTGAAGTCTCGGTATGCAAGAAAACGTGTGCAACGTGCGCGGCATAATCTACGCTTAAACCGATAGCCAACTGGAGACCTACACATGGAATTCTCAATTAGATAACAGTCGACGCGAAACCATTTAATCGACACTTGGACATATTCGCTCTTAACAACAATATTGAAGAGAAATCGCTTTAGAGCGACTACTCGGGAATTACTCGCGTGTGTTTTAAGAATAATGTAAAAATGCACTAATACAAAATGATACTTCAATCTTATAAACAAAAGATAATGGAAGTTGGTAAGTTTGTTCTCAATTACTTCCTGTAGATATTTTTTATAAGCGATTTTTCAATCTTGCGATATAAGTATTCCATTATGCGATATTAGTTTTTAAATAATAGAATACCTTTATCAAAATGATAATGACAATGACATTCATAATGAACTTTTATAAACAATTTATAAAGAATTTATAAAATTGACATGATATTATAATAGAAGTTGGAATTTTGTTAAAAAGTACATTTTCTTTGATTTTATCAAATAGTTTTTTTGCAATTGATCATATTTGCAGAGATTTTTATATTTCATAGTAAAATAATGAAGCAAAACAGTATTATAATTGAGCAGAAAGTATAAGAAATATATTTACCAATGCTGGAGACCATGTCTATCGGTTGTCCCCAGAAATACATGAAGCCACAAACGTTTAGCAGTGTGAGAAGTATACAGAGTAAAATCCAACAACAGGTGTGCATTTCAGCAATGAGTATTATTGTAGTACCCATGACGCAGACCAATGCTAGTATGAGATTACGCGATATTTCTTGAGTGATCATTTTATCAGTGGTCCAAGGTCCAAATAATTTGCTCCACACTGTGATGTAACCCTCAATTTGTGCTTTACTCACTAAATATTTACTATCATCCATTGCTGGAATCCACTCGGAGGGACTCACAAATCGAATGAATTTAAATTCAATAGTTGTTGCTATGATTTGTGGAGCTTTTTTACCACATATAAAAGTTTCGTTAAAAACGAAATTTCTCTGATATTTGCCACCAGTTTGGCTAACAAGAAATTTCGACAGATAATGGTAGAAATGGTCATTTGTAATTTTCGTAGTTTTTAAATCTAAAACGAGAAAACATTGTTTCATTATTTTGCGAAATTATGTGATTAGTCGACGAATAAATCGTTTGTCTTAAATATCATAAAAAATCTATAAAAAAATATATTCTTAATTCGTATAAAAATATATTCTTCTATAAATATAAATTAATTAATAACAGTTTTCAATTTTGAGAATATCTTCTTTCAAAATTAAAATAAAAAATTTACATTTTATCACTTCAGATGAATTAAATAAATGCAGGAGAAAAAAAATGTTACAGCAAATAACCTGTGTCATAGTACGTCGATACGAACTTTGCAAAGTAAATCGGCCAAGGTTCTATATTTTGAATAAAAGATTCATTCTTCAAGCGTTCGGTTAGAGATATTATCTTAGAAAATTTAGAGGGATAATCAATGTCGTCTCCCATAAGAATGAAAGCTTCAACTCCTTGCTCGGAAAATTTTTTACTGTTTATGATTGTGTACTGATCCCAGTATGATCCTTTCGGTATCAATAATGCTGGATCAAACCCCTGTTTCAGTTGGAGCGTGCCCGCGATACTTATCAATGTCATTGCGAACGTAGCTATTATTATTATAATTTTGCCTGGCATAGTTAATATTGCGCGCGAGTACAAAACATGTATGCATTTCCAGGAAAATACTTTGCTTGGATCCGATAATTTGGGTGTAAAATTTTCATGCACGATACATGGTAACATTCCATTTCGTTTTTGTTCTATTCTTCTGGAGTCTAAGGTAAAACAGGCAACGAAAAACGTAATTTGTAATAAATATGTCATAAATATGCCCACCGCAGCATAAATACAAAATGATCGAAGCGATGGTAATATCTAAAAAAGTACAATATATATTACAAAGAGAAAGTTATTTTTTTAATCATAATTATTTCTGCGTAAAAACAAAGAATGCATGACATAAATCAAATGATTTGTACGTGTGATACATAATTGTTATATATACATATATTAGTATACATGTTGAAACTAATTTATTTAAATCAAATCGAAAGAGAGAGATTATTAATTTTTTGTGGAAATAAATAGAAAAAAGTAAATTCTATATAAAAAAAAAATATTTCTATAGAAAGATATATTCATAACATGTATGATGAAAAATTGTTTCGGGAAAAAATTAAATTAGAATTTTTACAAAAAAATTATGAGAAGGAACAAAATTCAAAATATTGATAATCTAAGAATGATATTTCTTTCCTGATTCAATACAATACTTTTATTTTTTAAATCTAAATGCCAGAAGAAATGAACAAGAGTTTTTAACTTTATAAAACAGTCAATATATGATAAAACGTCATGCATTCTTCTGTATATTTTAATTAATCTTATACGTACTGTGGTAGCACCAATGATAAAGGCTATGATATCGGTGAACGAAGTAACAGTAATAGCAGAACCGGCACGACCTAACGTAAGTCCAATCCTTTCTGTTAGTGATTTACTTAAAATTAATTCATCAGTATGTATCTGTTTCCAAAATGCATTAAATACAAAAATATCATCTACTCCGAGACCCAAGAGTAAAAATGGCAAAGATGTATGTATTGGCCCATAAGGGATGCCAATTAGAGAACATATTCCCACCGCAAGCAAAAATGCAATGCCCACACCGAAAAGTCCAATACTAGTAAGACAAAACTGCATAAAAAATGACACAATTTCAATAAATCATCAAATCAGAAGAATTTATACGATATATACGCAACAATCGTATTGAAATGCATACCCGCCATTCCACCCAATTATGATTCGACAGTATCGCCAAAATGTACAAAAACATTAATGCTACTCCTACAATCAATTTGTCTATATCTTGAAACATAGCTGTCCCACTAAGATCCCCATAGCTTCTGCCTGCTTCGTAATAAAATGCCAGATCATTATTTTTCTCACTTTGCAATTCGTTTGAAATCTTTGTAGCAAGTTCCAAAAAAGCTGACTCCCAAGTCAATACCTCATCTGTTGCCTGTGTAAAAATGACCGACTTTTATTACTTTTATAAATTATTTATCATCATTTTATACCCATTCATTATAAAAACTGGGATTAATATTACAAATTAAAATTCTGAAGAAATAATTTGCAAATGTAATGTGTGTGAAGGATATTATACTGTAATCAAAGAACATATATTTAAAATAAATATAAATAACATTAAAATAAATATAAATATAAATAACATAATAAATAATATAAGTAATATTATATAAATATATAAATAATATAAATAATATTGATAAGATATAATAGTGATCAGATATTTTTAATATTGAAAAAACAAGAAAAATTTAACAAGATATAAATAAGAATAGCAATATAAATCATAATCTTCATATAATCATAATTTTGATATTACAATTTATAACTTTCAGTCAGATTATTTTTATTCTTATAAATTGGTTGAAAGTAATATAAGGCCTATATCAGATATAAGTAACACATCAAAAAACTTAAAAGATAATTTTTTTTTGTTTTAAAAATTTTATTTCCGATTTTTTTTAAAGCAATTAGATACAATCCAATTTATAGTAGAATTTAAGATTTTATATATAACATTCATGTATTAAGTATTCAGTATTGAGATGTTAAATTAATTGATATGGTATTTAAGCCTTAATCTAACTCATCTTACCCAATCAGCAGTTCCTGCGGTGTTTCCACTTTTATCCATATCCACATTGGCAAACTTAATCTGAATCATCAATTCTGTCTTTATAGCTGTCGCAGCAATAATTCTACCTTTTTCATCCAAAGTTACACCTCCCAGAAGTTCACTAAAATTCATGAAATGACCCAATGTGGGACTGACTTTTACTGTATTTATCTTTGCAATAATTTCTTCTATGGAATCTTTTTCTATTTTAGCACTATCAAAATTCCATATATCTAAAATACTGAACATAAGACAAGCCATAGGAAGGCTATTATATATGTCACAATAGAATTTAGTATCAGTATGAATAGCAGGTTCGAACAATGTTCGATTAACTTTCGAAGTAAAATCATCTTCAAAAAAATCTTCTGAGAGAGAGCTTTGTCTCTTTGTTCTATGTGTAAAGCCAGCAATGGAAGGAATTCTAAAAATTTGAATATATTAACATGACAACAATAATTTCTTTTTTTTTCAAATAAACATATTAACATTTTATTATAATATTCAAATAATAAAATAAAATGAGACATTTCTGCGAAATATTAATTAATATAATTGTATATTAAATAAATCTTTTTGATATAAAATCTCAATTTTTCTTTAAATAAATTAAATTTATAATTTAATTTAATTTAATAATTTAATTTTATAATCCTTAGTAAAATTTTAATGTAATTGTTTAAATATTATATCTCTGATGCTTACTTCATACAAACATCTCTCCAAGAAATTTTTTCAATTGGTGTTCGAATAGAGATTATTTGTTTAGTTATTTCATTTAACTGCAATGTAAGAAAATATTTTGTATAATTACTGATACCTCTTTATAATTGATATTGGATATAATAAATGAGAGTTATTAAATAAAGCATTATATGTTTACCTTAATAAGTGTTTGCTGTTCTAAGACATTATTACCAGTCAAAATAAATGTTTCAATTCGTAAACCATTCTCAAAATGTGATATTATCCAATCAGTATCTAACGCAAAACTAGAATCTGGTGGAGACCAAAGTTTCAAAGGATTTTTTTCCTGTCGAAAACAAAACAATCCCGAGAGACAGAATAACATTATGATAAAACATCCTAATAACCACTTGAATGGATTTTGAGAAATATGTATTCCCAGCCTGTATAAAGATAAAAGCATTATTCTGTTATTAAACTGATTATTAAACTGATCATTTGAAAATATTTTTTACTTTAATATAAAAATTTACCAATAAAAAAAATGTTCTATTTCCTTGGATATGCGTTCTGGTATGCTATGCCACAATCTGGGGTACAATTGTTTTTTAGCACGATTCTTGTGCAGCTCCATCCTTTACTTAGATATAATAAAAAATACTATACATAATAATTAATGTTGATACTGTAATCTGTAGTCAAACAAAATAAAACAATAGCGTAAATATATTTGATGCAGATGATAATGAAATTCTATTTATCCATTTGAAATATGTATGTGTGCGTAAAATTTTATGTATGGCATTAGGATTGTGCATTGGATGAATCAAAATTTATTATGTGTCATTGTAATAATTAAATATTTTTTTTATACGATTTTGTTTGCAATTAATTACCATTTTTCAGTGCATTTAATATTCCGTTATAACCTCCAAATGACGATGTGCAGCAGTCGAGTCTTTATAAAATTATGTTGGGATTATTGCGAAAGATTAGATAAATATATATTCGCAGAGAGATTGAAATAATATGTTGCATTCATTGCATCATGCAGTGACATCTTATCTTATAAAAATATCTTATTTTTTTCTTCGTTCGCACCTTTATACTTTTTCGCTCTCTCTCTTTCTCCAATGCACAAATATATATCTATCACATTTCAGATATAAAAAATTTTATTGACAGCTGGGCTGCATTCCGTTTCACGCATAGAGCGCATAGGTCGCCTGAAAATCTATAGTTCACGTAACATATATTACAGATTTTTAAGCGATCTATGCGCTCTATGCGAGTAAACCGCACAGATCTTATAAACAATCATAATACCTTTATAATATTTATAGATATATATATATATATATATATATATATATATATATATATATATATATAGATTATATTGTCTAGTGTTTGACAATACACTATATATAAGAGCGTCCAGAGGATTTTTTTCAGGAGAAAGCATGATATAAAATGTCATCGCATGAATCA
>JBCAUJ010000001.1:15415829-15464716 GCA_038406275.1 Cataglyphis albicans
TATATAATATTAGTATTATTATTATTTTAAGTTTGTTCATATGTTAAGTATGAAATTTATGATTAACTCATATCAAAATTTTGTTACATTACTTTTATAGACAAAAAATTAATAGCAAAATTAGTTTCGTGTAGATGATTGCGATAACATTTTATTTTCACATTAATGTATAAATCACATAATGAGATAATAATGCACGTTTTTATATTTTTTATTTTGATAAAAATATTTAAATTTAAAAAAATCTAAACTCATATTTATATATTTATATATAAATTTTATTGAAAATAAATATTGCGCGTACATGCTCATTGATTTACATAAAACAGATATTATTTCCTTATATAAAAAAATTTTTCCTTAAGAAAAAGTCAATTATTGTATATATATATTCAATGTTTAGATTTATTTAAAAAGATATTTAGATTGTTAAAAAGGTATTTTTATTATCTTATATTTTTGAAAATAATTAATCTATAAACTTAAGCAGACATTATTGCAAATGTATATTTGTAAAGAGAGTTATTATGATTATTGATTTTATTTGTGAGATTTTTATTGCGAAGATTAACATAATTACACATCTTCGCGGTATAATGATCAGGTAAAATTCTAAATTCTGTCAAGAATTTATTGAGTGCCAGACATGAAAGAAAAACCTAAATGTAAACCTAAAAAATCTTACATAATTTGTTTTTAAGTCACATCAAAGCTCAGTTTCTATACAAAATAGTTTAAAGTATAATAATATCAAATTAAATAATTACAATATTAAATTAAATAAGATATTAATATTAAACGAGATTGAATTGAAAAAAGAGTGAACAGTTACAAAAATAAATAAAACTAAAATAAATAAAATTAAAATAAAAGTAAAATAATAAAATATGTAATAGGAAATTTATTTAAGAGAATGTGTATATATTTTTTAACTCAAATTAATGACATGCGATTGCTTTTTTTAAAAGTTAAAAATCAATGCATGAATGTTTGTCATAATCCATAAAATTTGTAGTTTGATAAGAACCTTAAAACAATATAAATTTGAAATAGTTTTTTAACATTTAACTTATCAAAAGCATTTAAATTTATCATGGCGCTTTAATCGTGAATAAAATTCGCATATAAAATTGTGTCAAAGAATATATCAAAAATTTTGGTGATTATAGAAATCAAATTTATTATTAATTGCTTGCAAATTTTCATCAAATCGCAAACTAACATTAATTAAAATATATAATAAAAAGTATCGATACTCTTGAGCAACTTGAGAAAATAAGCACGCAATTTTGATGACTCACTATATAATTAAATTCTAAAATACATAAAACAGGATATATAATAGTACTAAATATAATATCAAAATTATAAATAGTATGTTTGTCTTGTCAATTAAAAAAATTCAGTCATATAATTGACTCTTTGTATCAATTTTACGCAATTGGTCATTGATAATAAGAAAAAAGATAATAAGGAATAATGGGTTTTAAATGACAGATAACAATGGAAATTTGTCATGTCAAAAGCTATATATTAATTACACAATATAATCATATGTAATTTAGCCAATTACATCTCTTTCTCTTAAATATCTTTTTTTTTAATCTTATAATAAAATGAGTATGAGTATAATATGAGTATAATATGTAATGTATAATATATAATATAATATATAAAATAATAATATAAAATATAATTAGATATTATTTTTAAATGCATTTATTTTTCTACAAAAATTATTTGATAGTATAACATAGTATAACATATTGACATCATAAATTTATTCTTCATTTTTGTTTTTAACTAATCAATCAATCAATTTTGGGATAGTAATAGTGTATCTGACTGCAGCAATTGCGCATATATAAGTTAAAATTAAATACAGAGTCATAGATAAGTAAAACTTCCAAGAAGTAGACATTCGTAGAAATTGCATATGTACCAAAGTATATAAGATACTGATCAATGCAAAACTCGGTATTAAAATCTTTACTATAGAATTACATGTTTCGACGTTTAACCAGAACGGCGTAAAAACTATAAAAGGAAGAACTGTCTCGAGATCTTTTCGATGAGCGCTCCGTATCCGAATCACGTCAAGATGACCATTGCCGGCTGGATGTAAAATTATGTTTGATTTTTTTTTCATCCACATTCTGTCTTCTTCGCTGTGGATCACCTATGCAAAATCGCAAACAAAACCGATTAAATCGGAACGTAATTTTGATTAACCAATGTAAATAATAAACATTTTTTTTTATTATGGTATAAAGATTAGATTTATTTGTCACATTTCTATGATGATTTTTACGATAACATTTTAATATTTAATAAAAAAGAAAAACATATGGCGCGTGAGAGAGACGCGAGATTGACAGAACAACGAATGTGAAAATTTATCTTGAACAAAAATGTCCCATTTGTCATTCTACCGAGAGTTCTACCGCGAAAGAAAATGATTTTAATTGACTGTGCGCGCTTGAAAGCTTTTAGTTCGTACATATAAGCTGTCCTTTCATTTTTTTTTATTTTATTGCGTATATCATAATAAAGTACTATATTTGAGAAAAAGATCTATTTTTAGATTATAGGACAGTTTAATTTCCAATTTTCCGAAATCGATTTAATTTGCATTCCAATCTGTATATCAGATCATGCCTATGTATTGGGACAATAATTCAAAAGCCAATTAAAACTTTAGCATAGGATTTCGTTGTATTTATAATTTTTGAAAGAGAATTACGATTTAGTTTAACATTATGTTTGTACAACTTTATATGTATGTGTATAATTAATCTAAAAAGAAATTTGTCAATATTACACTTTAAAATTTAATAATAATGATTTGTAAGCACTCTTAAAAAATAATATTAATAGAAAATTTTATCTTTTAGAAATGTTATAGTTATAGAGTATTCTTTTTATATATTTAATATATTACATATATATATATATATATATAAATGTCACTTGCTTAATAAGAAAGTGCACTAATGCATAGACAAATTATACAACATATAGGGTGTCTTGTAAAGATTGTGCCAATGTTCGTGAGGGGGTAAAGTACAATAAATTGAATAGAAAAATCCTTTATCATTTTTTTCCTATAATGCTTAGTAAAAAAGTATTCCTATAATGCTTAGTAAAAAAGTAATTATTGAGTAAAGTTTGACTAATCATCGCCGATTTTTAGCCGGACGCACGTCAGTGATTTGCGCTGTACAGCTGAGCGATCACGCATATTACCATGTCGTTGATCTTTAGTGAGGCGCACGTCGGTGGGCACAATTTTTATAAGTCATCCTATATAATTATATATTTAATATATAATTTATCTATGTATCAGTGCATTTTTTTATCAAGCAAGTGATATTTCTTATATGCTATTATCTCTTAGAGTTTTCAATATATATATTTCTATTTTATATATATTTCTCAATTATTGAAAGCCATATTAATATTTTTATATCAATGCAAAATTTGGACATTTTATTTAATATAAAGTTTGATGTAATAGAGATCTCTCAATGATTGAAAATACAGGAACTAAGAATAACCATATTTAACATTACAAATTTGCAATTGAAATTTGCATATTTAAAATTTAAATATTTTTATTGGTTTTATTTTATTTTATTTTATGCTTAAAACGACTAAAAGAAAAAAATAAATATATACTTAAATTTTATTTTTGTTTAAATAAGAATCGAAATCTCAGTATGCAATGTGCGATGACATTGTATATTCCACGAACTCGAATTATGCTGATTATGTTTAATAACATTTAACCTTGTACATATCTTCAAGATTAGTCGACACATTTGTTTCGTATTTTCTGTATATTTCACAGTCACTAAATGAGAATATTTTGTGTGAATAAATATCAAGAATATCAAATTCGATTATCAAGTTATTAATTGTAATTTGCAACCATAATTAACTACTACTCCCTTTATTCCTGTTTCTTTTTTCTACTCACAAAAACTTTTATTATATAACTAATTAAATTTAATTTAATTTAAATCAACTACAACTAATACTTATTTTTCTTTCAATAATAATACATTTTATGAAAAAAATAGTCAAATAATGATATCAAAACTTAAAATTAAAATTAATTTTTGATTAAATCATTATTACAATGATATATTGATGAGATTGGGTCGAATGTGTATTAATGAACAACTTTCACAATTAACGTACACAACAATAATTAGCTGTCAACTAACAGCTGTTTAAATTAGATAAAATCGTGTCATTTGTATTGCAGATTCAAAATGTCGATAGTATTGAGTAATATGCGGCGTTTATTGTCATAATGTTAATCTGTGTGCTTAATTAATTAATATAATTAATTGCAGTTTTTGATACTTATAATTTATAATTTGTATTTATTCTAATATTACTATTTAACCGCTTTGCACGTCCTCGCGCTTGAGCTGACCTACACACAAACACATACGAAGTATATTTTGCATCGGAAGTAAACTCATAATTATCATATTTACAAACACCGCAAATATCGAAATTTGATTGGGCATGTATGTTAATTTTCATGATTATCCACTATTAACAAATATTGATGATGCCAAATAAAGTTTCCTGCAATCGACAAATTGGGCAGTATTAATGTGCGTGTAAAAATAAAAACGACCTAAATGAATTAAGTGCCGAGAATATCAAATCGAGAGTGACATTAATTAATACATTATTTATATATATAATAAAATTTTTTAATATTTGGTATATTATTACACTTTTTTTTATTATTTTCTATCACATTAAATTGATTAAATAATAGAAGACTGATTGCTAGTTGTCAGAGATAAATAAATTTAAGCAATTTGGGCGCAAAAAATTAAAACTGTATATTTATAACAATTGCAATTTAATATAATGTTATGAATAAAAAATACACAGTTGTTCTATTTCTATTACTTATTAATAGTTAATTTCCTAGTCTGTCTATCTTCTCAGAGAATCAGGCACAGATCAAAAAATAAATTTAATGACACATAAATAAGAAAATATTCCGTATTTTCGAAAATTTTACCTGCTTTCTATATCGTATTTGTCCAGTGTACCAAATCAACAACATCATCTTACACACAAGCACACAAGTCCACCAAGCATATATAGACCAAAGCTCGTTTTTCATCTCATTTGCAGTTGCATTCGTTAGCATTGTTTCTGTCGCGATCTTGCTTACTGTCCTCTCGACGTACGTAAGAAAAGCTAGCGCGTTGGTATCTGTTGATTCTTTCGTCTGACTAACCGGTTAGATTTCATTAGCAAATCAAATGAAAGAGATGGCAATAGGTAATGCGAAGCAAGCAAGCGGGAAGATTTAAACCTAAGCATTTATGTCACGAAACACACGTTATTTAATTGAAGTATGCATATGTATAGATTATTAAAAATATGTTTTTCAACTCTATTAGCTGCAACATTATATTGATAAAAATATATATTAATTTTATAATAATTTATATTTTATATTTATTATAATTTATTATAAAAACTTAAAGCTTCAAAAAATTAAAACATATAGTAATGGATATAAAAATGGCAATTAGAAATCAGCGCAAATATAGGCGTTGAAGATATTCCAAAAAAAAGGACCAAAACATTCATATTTTGTAGCATTAATAATTAAATAATTATTTACGTTTTATATTTGCGGTGACTCTTAATTGCCATTTTTATATCCATTACTATCTTTTATATAATTTATTCTTTCTTGAATGGAATCAATGCATTATCACTGAAAAATAATAAATAGTCACTGACGATTTCAGTTATAAATATATATTGCAAATCAGTATAATCTTTTTTTACTGAAAAATTAGTTTATAGTAACAGTTATTCTAATCAGAGATATTTCAAAATGCATTTGTTTTTTTTTTATTATTAAAAAAATATTTGAGTTTGATCAACAGTTCATTTTTTTATAAATAAATCAATAAAATATTTTGATGAAATCTGATGTCACTGATTTAACTAATATAATTTCACTGATTCAGTTTAAAAGAGTATAAATAAAATCGTAAATAAAATTCTTTTTGAAATTTTTTTTTGAAATCTCGAAAGGCTTTATTTTAAACAAAAATTCTGATTGATTATAAGATTTATCCTTGTAAAAACCAAACAATTTCTTTCTTAGATACAATTTGTCATCAAAAACAATGTATGTATATAATTACGACAATAAGACTCATGATAATAAGGACATTTATAAGGGAAAAGTTTTTTTTTAAATTACACCAACTAAAAAAATCATGATTTTCCACAATAAAGAACATTGTATCTCGTTAATTATATTACAAGTTTATTCTGGATAGCTTTTATAATAATGTTTAATTTTGCGGAGAATAAGTCTAATATATGAATTTACATATTAATGACGCTTTATTTAAATAAAATTTAAATAAAAATTGTGAAATTTTTATTTGCAAAGTCGATGCAGATTGCTTTTCATACAATATAAATATTATGCATTCAATATCTAGCATTAGTTTGTCAATATTTTATGCTAATATTATATTGAACATTTAAATAAATTGTATTTATAATGTTTAATCATTTTCCTTCTCTTTCTCGCTTTTATCTTTTACTTTTTCTCTCTTTCTTTCTTTTTTATAATTATATAAATAATAAATGAGCAAATAATTATCCTGTTTCTTGTAAATTTTATATAATTGAATCAATTTGTTTATAAATATCAATTTATTTCAACATACATTATATATTTTATTTTTAATTTAATTTATTAGAGAAGTTTAACGGAAACGATTGTTTAATTTATAATTGCACTTTTTCAAAACAAAGAATTTGTAATTTTATATTGATTATAAACGCCATTGTGCGATATTACTTTTCTTTATGTTCGACATTCTCGATACCCAAATCAAGTCGTTTCCGAGAAAAAAATCCGTAGCAACGATATTCGTTTCTTTCCACCACTCCTCTTGAAACTTGACAGTGAGATTTCGGTTAACGGAATCGGCCATCTGTCGAAGTCCACCAGATAGATTAAAGAATATATCCAATGGGAATGGTGTCAGCTCTGCCATTACTGCCCACAATGGATTCTGACTATTCTTGCGTTTTTTTGATCCCAATATCTCTTCGTCCAAGTACTCGAATAAACCTTCCACGGTTTGTTGATTGCCCCATACTTGTGTCAAGGGTGGCCACAGCCAATCGTAGTCTAGATTATAAAAAAAAAATTATATAGAGATTATTAATTAAATATACTTGACTTTAATTAACTAAACTTGTTAGACCCATATTAACAGAAAAATCTTTATATAAATCTGAATCTTTATTAAAAATTGTAGCCCACATTTTAGTGATTTTTAATTTTAAGACAATTATTTTGTTAAATTTTAAACAATTTTGTGAAGAATATATATTTAACTAAGTTTTTATTAAAAGAATGATTGCAAAAATTACTAAGTATTTATTATATATTTTATAAAATATATCATAATTTTTAATATAATATATATAATATTTTATATAATTTTTAATTTCATAATATAATAAAAAATAATCTAGTCTCTATTATATATAAATATTGATCATATTAAGAGAATTTAGTGTTTAATATACATATTAAAATATACAGTTATAAAAAAAAATATTTACATGATTGTTTCTTTGTATACTTTTATACGTTAAAAATGGCAAAAATCTTTTACCATTTACTACGTGCTTATCTCCATAACAAATAATTAATCGCTTCCCGCCAGTCCAGATATCATTCAATGTTGGCCCCAGGCCTTCGACCCCTCTGTCTGGTTTCAGAATTAACCCTTCGAACTCTTGATGTAAAATAGTTATTAATTTTCGATGTCTGTTTGGCCTACCTTCAAAGCCCACGGGAAATCTATGTATTAATTTCTGCATTAATTATTATTATTATATAGATTCCGAATATATAAAATATATTTATCAGTAAAATAATATTTTTATTAACATTTTATCAACAAATAAAATTGAATGGTATGCAAAAAGAATTTTAAAGAATGTGAAATTTATAATTTGAACAAAGGCGACAATTCAACTAACATTATATATTTAATCATTTTTGACAGTTTTTCATGACATAATTCCTTGAACGACTAATCACTCGAATTTTACAAGAAATAACGCGAATTCCATTTAAGCATATAATCCGAATAAACGCATGCTTCCGTGAATTTAAAAGGTACAATGCAATATTCTACACAACTGAGATAAAATCTCGTGTACAATTGCGATTTACCTATGAAAATCCATAATAACAACCTCACCCCTCGCTGCGTCCAAAAAATTTCTCACGTCCTTTAGGATCTCCGAAAGAGGTGTAATGCGAATAACGTCGTGATTGACCCAAAATCTATTTACATGATTGCCCTCTTCATCGAGTGCGGTGCCGTTCGGTATCGATGGGTAATATCCAACTCTGATATCCAAATATCTTATGCCGTGCACCAACTGCGTCCAAACGTCGCGATCTTGCGTCAGCAAGTATCGCTGAAAGGCATCCCGGCGCGTCAAATCGCCGTGCTTATAACAGCCGGAATTATGTGTTCCGGGTATCATTAGAGTGCCGATAGGAAGCATACCGATTTCTCTCCTTTGGTAACATGAAGAAAAATTTTATCGATATTAATAACAGACAATATTCATTAAAGAAACTCGTGCATAATTATTAGTGATTATTAAATTATTATAATAATATAAAATAATTACAAACGTAATTAATATTTATGTTACTAATTAATATTCATGTCTAATATTAGAGATTAATATTTGTAATCAATTCTTCAACTTTTTACATATTATTTTTTGCCTTATTAATTTTTCTTGTTAATAAAGTATTGATTAGCTCGTTTGAAAAGATAAATTACTTTGGAAACTTAAGAGCGATAATGTCAATGGTATCTCGCGCGCGTATAATATGCTGAGAGATATACAAAATAATTACCTCAAATCATACATCCAAGTCGGCCAAATTTGTAAACAAGTCATAGAGAGCATGTGACCATCTTTGTAAAGGATTGCATAATAATCGAGACAATGTGATCCTGGAAGAGTTGCCCCATCCTTTGTATCCCATCCGCCTGGCAACGGTGGCCGACCGACTGTAATATTTGTCCTGTAATATCCTCGCGGACGTTGTAAGGAAGTCAAGATCAATTCAGGTTTTATCATTTTATCTGGAATAAGTAAATTGGATCTACAATTTTTTTCTTTATCCAAAATTCGATAGATTTATCATGAGGAAATATGATAAAAAACATTGATGCGCTCGATTTCATGACAGTTCATTCTATAAGATAAATCGGATTGAAAACGATTCGAAACTATTGAGGGATTCACTTCGAGCGGATCAGTGTTTTCAAATTGAATGCGATAGGCGGAAGAGAGACTTAGCGAACAAGTTTTAAACGACGAACTCAAATCTTCAATGCGCATAAGCTGGCGATTTGTATTAAGCAATCAGTGAAAGATGACGGCAAGATGAACTTATAAATTTCACACTTTATTTTACAGTATTTCTAAAAAAAAAAAAACAAATTAATGATTTATATTTGCAGTAATTAAAAATTATTGTACGCTGTATATCGTGCGTTATGCTTTTATATTTTTTAATAAATTGTGATAATAAAGAATGTATTTTGAATTTACAGAGTTAATACTTAATACAATTAAATACAATAAGAGATGTGTGTCAGTTTTGATTTTGTTCAATCGTCATCTTTTAGCAACGGAATACAATACGCAAGAGAAGCAAACAAAATTTATTACTATGTGCTGCTAACGGGTCAGCAGTGAACACCTTGATCTGGGTATCTGAATATCTTGTGCCCGCTAGACAATCAAATTCCCAATTTATTTCTAATTCTGCGTCAACCACTTTGTCGCAAGCAGCAATTGGTCTCCATAAAGAGGAAACTGTGACCCACACCTTTCCACATTGTCCTGCCAATACTAAAAGAAAATAAAAAAGATAATTTGACAAACACAATACAATATTGCTCATCATAACTTGATGTTAAATAATATATTTAAAAAAACATTAAATTAAAGAATATTCACATAGAGAGTTTTTAGCAAAAAAAAAAACAAATATTAATAACAATTACATACAAATATTAATAACAATTAATACAATATAGATATACAAATATTAATAACAATTTTTTTATTTTTATATTTTTAACATTTTTTTATATTTTTTTTGTAATATTTAAAACAAAACTAATATATTTATTTCAATTATATACACGTGTAGACTCTCTTTCTCTCTTTCTCTTCTCTTTCTCTCCTTTTTCTTCAATGTATTAAAAATGTGATATCTGTTTAAAATGTATATCATTTTCTAATTTTAAAATGCAAAGCTAAAAAATCATGTCATATAGGCAAGATAATAAATTTACTCTCACCAGTGTCGCAGAAGACATGGAGAATCAATAGAACAATTCCTTTCTGCATAATTGAAACGATGGTATTTTGATCGAAATTAGCTTTCTAACGCTTTCAATATTCCGATATCAGCAATCGTCGTGCACTCGTGTTTTAATCAGACAGTTTCTGATCTGTTCGAGCATAACGATTGATACGAGATCCCTTTTTGAGAGAGAGAGAGAGAGACAGAGAGAGAGAATAGTTTTTGAAATAAATCTTTTTTAAATAACGATAAATAATTTTTTATTTTTGGAAAATTAAAAATATTTTTTGTTTAAAATATATCAAGAAAAAAGCGCAAAATATAGAAAAATAGAAAAATTTAGAAAAATGTTTCCCTATCTTTATCTTTATCTTTCTCTTTCTCTTTTTCAATTTTCACTTTTATATTTTTAAACCGTTGAAGTTAAGCAAGGATGGAACTCGCCATCAAATTTATCCACATCATTGATAATAGTGCCGTGTTCCGTATCGAAAATTCATTCCAATCTCTCCGCGAGTGAAAAATTATCCGTGTGCAATGGAAAGTGCGGTTTAAGAAATACAATTCTCCTCCACCACCGCATTTAACGACGATAACGATCGGTTTTTTTTCGACGCTTCCGATCACGTCTCACTTTTGTCACGCATAGAAGGATCTCTCGATCGGATCGAACATTATCGTCGCATTTGGGAAGTGCCGAAACGCGCGAAATGAAAATCCCACGAAATACGAATTCAGGTGTCAACAGGCGCGATGGACAACCCAGTGACTGAACGATGGACAGTCGAACGAACTACCAGTAGCCGGAGTAGTAGAGTAGAGTTTAATACAGAGCTCGGTTATGGACATTCGAGTACATTGCGCTTCCATCATTCCGTCACTTCCTCGGACACATTAATTGAAGGGACCAGGGTTCACTCGTTTTCCTTCTCTCTTCCCTCACGTCCGCCTCTCCATCACATTGATTATCAGCTACATGCATGTACTCGGGGTCGGACCCGGTCTGATCTGTCGACATTAAATACCATTTCCTGCATACGCCCTCGTAAAATATATAGTTTCGAGGGAGAGCCGCTGATGGATGCGAGCTCATTCGATCGATCGGTGGGGGTTGAGAGAACGGATTCAGTTTCTACATTGAATTATCGCCCTCGTAGATCGGGTGCAGGGGACACCGCGTGTCAGAAGGGAACGCGTCGTGAGAACAAACAGACTAATCGTTACAGGTACAGAGGCCGAACGTGTATAGAATGCGATTTATCGTTCGACATTTTAGGATATTTTATGGTGCGTAAAGGTACATTTGGTTCGGTCGATCGCAAATATATTACAAATTGCATCTGTCGGCTTCACGTTGCAATATGCATATACAATATTTTATAATGTTGCTTGTAGAATTTATTGGGACTTTCGATTGAAATGTTTCGACAAAAATCCTCCTTTATAAGCTCTCCATTATTATTCATAAAAATAATTAAGGATGTATATCTTTATTTAAATAATCTTTATTATAATATGTGGATTTTATTAAAAGTTATTGATCTGTACATAAAGTAAAAATATTAATAAATAATACGAATGTGAATAATCATCAATTCAATACAACAGATATACAATTTATTTACAGAGTGCCATGCTTCTTTAAAAAATAACATTACATATTTTATGATATATTCAAATAATAGAAGAAATATAGAAATATCAGTTACATTTTAATCGCATTTGCAGCCATGGCGCAAATGAATGCGTGGTCATAATTTAAAAAGAACGAGAGAAACAGAGACAGAATAAATTAAATTTAAAAACATAATTTTGGATATTAATATTATTCGATTTGAAATATCAATATCAATGTCATCGATAAAAAGTGTTGTAACTGTATTTTTGGACATTTTCAATTATTTATCAAAGCTATTTTATGAGTCCTATATATCAAAAAAGTGATTCTAATTTATGTACTTTCAATATTAAATTAATATTTTATTTTGATTTATAACTAAAATTTTAAATAAAATAATTTCGAGAAGAGAATTATTGTACAAATAATTCTCCTGAAAAATTATAATTTAGTAATTATGATACTTTTCATTAATACTCTGCCAATATATATATATAAAATACATATAATATACGCACACGATGAAAAATTATGTGTCGCAGCAATCGTGGACTACGCTACATTTAAATAAATAACACATTATCTGTTATTTACATAAGACATACATAGGTACAATATACATATTTTCCGCGCATTAACTTACAGTAAATGTTTTTTATCATGATGCTCTAATTGTAAGTTGACGATTATAGTACATGAAGGACGTTAATACAATTTGATTCGTTGAGGTAGATAATTTAATCAGTCTATGAAGCTACTTTGTCGGTCGTTTAACCGTTGTTATTTGCTGGCAAATTTCCGTGCCGATATTACATAAGAAAATCAGTCCTGTTTACCATTGAAAGATTCTTCGCGTACAGTCTTCGAGATACACTTTAAGAAAAGAACCTTTTTTTTTTAACAAAAGATGATGAGAGAAAAAAGATCAAAATGAGAAGTATTGCATTTGAACAAATACAAGATTGAAAAAGTTCTTTTAAAACGGCATTCTTATCCGATTTCAATAATAAACTGTACGCCAAATTAATTTGTAGAACCTAGTTTACGTGCTTGATTATTTTTTTTTTGTCTAATCTCTATAATAAATTAAAATATTCGTGTAATCGTAGAGTTACAAAGAAATATACACTTTCTACACGTCAGAATTCTTGTCTTCCTTGTTCGTCGACAATAAGACCAATCAGAATCTTTCGGCTTTCTTGTCTTTTCTGTAACCCGAGTTCTAGAAACGCACCATCAAAGATTCTTCTAAAGTTATATATCTTATGTACACAAGTTATGTACATTCATTTTGGTTTGTACGCGTAACGTATCTTTAATTCAAGCGTGCCGATATTGTTCCTTGAATTCTGCCTTGCGCAAAAAAATTATATATTTAATCTATTTCTGAACACTGATTTAATATTCATCGGCCATGAAATGACAGTCTCCATTTTTAGTCTATGATATGCAAAGATATTCAATATAAAGATATGTAAGATTGTCATCAAAAGAAATATTTTTTCGAACTTTATCTAAATATATATCTGACAATAATGAAATCCATTATTATTTTTTATTGCCGTAAAACTGTAATGTGAATATTTGCATTTTAATTTATTCATTTTTAATTTGTTGTTATATTAGAAGAAAGATAGGACAAGAGTTATTTTATTTTTACATATCTATATGCCTAATTTTTTCACATATATTTTTTACACATTATATTTTGCTTTTAACTCCGGAATTATTAGCTGTGATATCTCTTTTCAAATTTAAGTATTGTAATATTGATGCCCTTTGACGAGACCATTGGCACAAATCATTCCACATCATGAAACATAATATGTACAACATTACGGATTGTACGTAAATATCAAACTCTGACTTTTCGGATATGCCAACAGAGAAATCGGTAAAGCAAGAGCAGGAGCATCCTACATAGTTGTTACGACAGAATGCTTTTCGCTAGTTTGCACGTTGTGTCAAAAGATTCACCAACTTCTCTTGATCCATACTAATCAACGTATGTATATCAATACCAAGAGCGTTTGCAACGCTTTTCATGTCCAGACCAAAGCTCTTGAGCAATTCGATAAGATCCATTTCCTCGCCTGTGAAAGGATTATGTAACTTGGGACAGCTATGGTTACATTGAGGCCAAGTACAACGCTCGATCATGCGGAAATGGCAGTCCTCGACGCACTTCCGTTTGTTTGACGGTATTACCGATCGCTGCGGTCTGGTGCCATTAAATATGACTGTATGATTGTTGCCATTAATTTGTTTGCGACGACCTACGAGAAAATTTGTATGAAAAAAAAATGTTTGTGCAAACATTAATGCAAATCGCGTAAAAAGTTAATCTTTTTTTTGAGGGGTAGGGGAATTAACAAGAAATTTCGAGATTTTAATTTCATCACGGATAAAATACAAATGGATATTAGATTAATTTGTTTTTATAAAATTGTATGAAAGATCGTTAAACCATTCAAAGAATGTCGACTGTTATTGTATGAGATTGAAAACATGTTTGCGCACTGCTAAATCGTACCAGCGCCTTTTCTTCGCTCGTGCTTTTCTTTCTTCTTTAGCCTCTCCTCTTTAGTCCTCTTTCTCTCCTTCCTATCTCTTCTGCCTTTGTGTTTTCTTCTTCGCCTCTTCTTATTTTCCTGCTCTTGAATCGAGCCGGATGCCGGTCTTCTCTTCAGCGTTTTGCCAGCAACAGACAATCGTGCTTTTTGCGTTTCTGTAGAAGATCCAGCTTTGCTTTTTCCGCCTTCGATCGAGGTACCATTTCCCTTTCTGATACCAGAACGCAATAGCTTCTTCAGCGACTTCCCGCACGGTTGATTGGTTTCGATTTGCGAGTGTGTGCTATAGCAGAAACAAAAAATATCATACCTTCGAGGTCTCATCGATTGTTATTGATTTATTTATTGAAATGAACTCGAAGTAACTGGCACTGCACATATTTTTTCAATAAACAATGCAATATTCCTTTGTTTTCAATCGATGATACATTCGTGTCATAGTAGTTACTTACTTGTTGTACATATTGTTCTTGCGATGATTTCCGATCGGCATGTGATCCCAACAGAACAAAGCTTGTGCAAAGGAAACTTCGTCTATCTTAATCATCTTCCAATCTCTCTTCGTTAGAACGCTATGACTAATACAGCTCGGGGCAAAGACTGCGGTAACATTTTCTAATGTATGTCGTAAACTGTCGCCCATTTTATGTATATAATCCCATTCCTGTCTCGTCAACGGTGCAGCTACATTGTAGGCCCTCATTTGGGCCTCATCAAATATCCATTGAAAAACAAACAACGGGGCTGGAATATTAAAAAGAAAAGTGTAAAAATTCCTCTCAAGATATTTTAGTTTTAACGCAGTAAATTCTTTATTATACATAAACTCACCGGACAAAGTAGGATAGAGTCGATACCCAAAGAAACATCTCCACGGTTCCTTAGGATATTTCAGCACGCAATTGCGAGGCATCCGAGACTTCCATAATTCCATCCCATTTTGTATCGCATCGACAGGCGACAAACCTTTCGGAGGATAAGGTGCTTTATCGAGGAACCATCCAGAATCCGACACACCGCGTATAGCAATGTGCCTCAAACCTGCAAATAAATATATCTTATCACTTTTAGATATCGTTAATTACAGATAATTGAAGTATCTAAAACAAATTAACGATCTCGTACACCAAGAAACACCAAGAAAAAAAATGTTGACTTGACTAAATTCGTTCAACTAATTATCATTTTTTTTAAATTAAAACATTTAAGTTTAATACGACATATTAAATTTAACATAACATATATTTGACTTGAAAATAAATATTATAATTAATATTTAAATCTTTCAATTTAAAACTGACTTAAAATGAATATAAAATAAATATTTAAATCTTTAAATTTAAAAAATGATAATTAGTTGCACGGATTTAGTTAAGTTAACATTTTTTTTTCTTAGTGTATATAAAAAAAAAAAATATTTGTCAATCTTGAGAATAGTTGAGTTACGAAAACTATATAAGTAATATAAGGTCTGACGTTTTATAAGTCACTTTTTCCGTTCAATATTAAATTAAAAAATCGTTCATATGTAAAATATTGAAAAAAATTATATTCAGTGATTTATAGATATCAGAAATACAGAAATTGGCGTACAAAAAATCAATTTTACCTTAATAACGGTATCAATTAATAAATTAATAAATTAATATAAAACAGTCTACTCATAAAATATGATTCGTTTTAACGATAATATTGACAATAAATATTTACGACTTATAATGATTCTCATTACTGATGCTGACTCTCCCAGTATAACTAATTTGCTGAACAATAAATATTTATTAACAGAAAAATTACGATCATTATCAATAACGATGTCGAGTTTCCCGCTTAATCGGGAGGATAATTAATTGATAAATAGAACGGGACGCGTCGTACCCAATTCGTGGTGCACTAGATTCTGTACACGATCCAGATTCAACATGACGCCGGTACCGCCCGCGCTGCTGCCGGCCAAAAGAAAAGCGCTCGCGTTTTCGAGGCCAAGGGGAACCAAATCCCGAACGACTTGGACAACGATCTCTGCTCCCATAAACGAGAACATGTCATCCGGTGCTCTGAATGCCCTGGTGCCGCTCCAGCTATCGCTCGTGCAATAAGGGACAAAACTGTGAAAACGACAACGAGGGCATTGTTACGGAAAAATTTTGCTTGTGACAGGGCAACACGAGGTCGATTATGCGATGGACAATACCTACACGTGATTCGCACCCCAAAAGAATGGATTCTCATCGGGATTCGGCGAGAGTATTCCACCTACTGAAAATAAATTGTGAACAATTTTATTTCCGCACTCATTGTCAGTGACAATTTATATTGAGAAAGATCGCGATTATTACTGAATATTACTGAATATTAAACATTAATTTTACAGAGACAAATTTAAATTAAATTTTAATATTATGAATAAAAAGATCTTATTTTTCGATGAATTTTAATCTTCTTTAACAAAAATTTATTTTAAGACTCAATTGCCGCAAAAGATATTTAATGCTAATTAAAAGCAGATTATCAAATTATAAAATCAATAATTGTGGAAAAACATATAATAGTAATTAGATATTTACATGAATTCTTACATCTCGTATCGATAAAAATTGATATGTCTGATGAACATGAATTGGATAAAAAATTAAGATTTACGTCATCATTACAATAAATTACATTAAATTATCCATAACAGAATATATTTTTACATGTTAATCTGCATCGCAACATATATTATTGAAATAAACCATGCCAGGTAATGCGAACGTTCAAGAACGCGCATTTATCATCAGGAGGATCACGTAAATTAATTTACGATGCAGCGCGAGCTTCGATGCTCGGATGCACGAGCGGAAAATTATTTCCGTTTCGCACGATGTATAATTATAAGCGATCGAGCGATCACCCACCATCGCGTGTCTCGGGCCACTGGGTTGATGTCATCAGATGCCGTACTCGCATCCACCTGGCTCTACAGCTCTTTTGATCGTAGCAATACCAGCCGCCTTCCAGGTACATGATCCAACGCCTAGAGCCGTGAGACTTTCGTAGGTAAAAACCGGCCTGCGATCCGTCATTGCAAGTAATCGACCTGTTGCTTAAGTACACTCTCTTCAAGCCCCTCTGATCATCTAGTCCATACTTCCCCAAGATGCTCATCAGCTTCTGTATCGTATTGCTTTGATATTCCGCCGGCGAATTCGAAGAAATCGAGACCGTATTCGTGAATTTATCCTCGGCAGTTATCGTTAGGATCAAAGCCACTAGGTACAGCATAATCTAAAATATATAAGAGAAGTATCGATAATCGATAATATGTCAAAATTTATCTGCTTTCTTTGTTTTATTAGAAATCTTAGTTGAAACTCTTCTTGTTGCGAAATAAATTTTATTGGGAAAAGAATTTTTTCTTAAAAATATAATAATAATATAATATTATAATGCTGAGAGAAGATGCACATACAAATGTAATTATTTTTTCTATTTATTAATATCTAACGAATAATGTAAGAAAAAAATAATAATAATTAATTAATAATTTTCTCATTAAATGATATTTTTAAGTATCAAGAATAATTTTTTATCTCACAAGATTTTTAATTTCTTTATACAAAGCATCAATAATTTAATTATTCGAATTTTAAATGTCAAAATCGAAAATATTCAGAGCTGATATATCTTTAATATCAACTCAAATTCATAGATAAATGACAAAGAATTATCAATACTGATAATCCTTTAATGCTAAATTTTTAGATATTCGATGATATTGTCAATATATTTATATATTTATAATAAATTTTTATGATTTTAAGCATCAGGGCTTAAAAAAAATTACGATTGTCATTAAGTACAAACTACTTTTAAATTCATTATTTCGCTGTTTTGTTCGCATAGAAAATACAACTTTACTTGTAAAATTGTCGCACACATAATAATTATGTATTTGATTTCATTCCCAAATATTTTATTGAATAATTAATATTCATCAATGTTCCTCAATCCTTGTGGATGGATTTGTCCTTTTTTCGGCGATTTTTATAATTATCGTCGATATCGGGCCAATACATCGGGGTACATAATAAACGAGCAACGGCGAGATAATTTAAAAAACGATGATAACGACGACACTGAGCTACACGGCGCCACTCTCTTTCTCTCTCTCTTTCTTCCATCCGGCTACCATCTCTGTCGGTGTTCTTGGCGTGTTTTACCGCAACGACGTTTCTCCATCGTCCCTCGGCCTCCTGTCTTTCTTTCACGAAAGCGACTACTTAAGATCAAGTTCCAGCTTCCAGAACGGTAGCCGGCGGCGGAAACACCTCGGAAACAGAAGCTCGGCCTCGGTCTCAGACCAAGATGAAAGGCCGCCGCCAACATTGCGGATAGTAGGAAGGAGAAACGTTGTTGCGACGCAATTATGATCGAGCATAATGGGCCGCAAACGGCGAATTGGGTTCCGCTCCATACGAAGCAACGGAAGCAAAAAGGAAAGGAAGCTCACTACTCTTTCGTCTTTGCCTTTGCATTGCGTCGATGCCGCGAAAAGAATGCGCGATATCGTGATTTTACCGCGACCGCCGATCTCGAGAGTATTCCTCGCGGTTAGCATGAAAGGCGAATGTCTAATTTAGAATCTTATTGATCATTCGATATAATCCTTGAAATTGACGGCCGTCCTCTCTGCATTACACACTTTTTCCTCGCGATAAAACTTTTAATTATATATTCACAATATCGGAAGAGAAACTGAGTGAAATTCCTCTCAATAAAGTCTGATTAATTCAACATAGATTTTTAAATGATATTTTTTTTTTTTTTGAATGGACGATTGGTAAATTAAGAGTTTTTAAGCAAGTAGAATTTGAAAGGTATATAAATAAAAATAATATGAATAATAAAATTCTTTTTGTTTAATTTAAGGAGAGTTTTAATAGAGAAATATTTCAATTTTTAATTTATTTATAATATTAAGTAGTTTTCATACATCTCTAGCATCTAGATTTCCGAATACAGCCTATTTTTTATTCTGTCTCTAAAGACAATTAAAAGTTAATGTTATCAGATGCAATTGTCTCTTTTGGCCTTTGCATACACATACATTTTTGCACATACATAATAATCATTTTGGAATAATTATTTTATAAGAAAAATTTATTAAAAACACAGAGTTGATGTTTAAGAATTAAATGTTTATAATTTACAATTGAATTATATTTCTCATTTTCTTAGATATTTGTAAAACCATCTCTTTTTAATAGAATTTAATGTTACTTTTATGGGAAAAAAAATCTTTCCTTTACGCAATTTCTTATGTAAGGCGACAAAAGAAATTCTCCAAATTATAGCCTCATTTTCTCTTTATCAATCCATAGAAAATTCTTCAATTGTTTAGCTCAATTGTTCGAAATATCAGCATGACGTAATATTTCAGATTTCTTAAGAAATTCAGGACAATTGAGCGGAAAACGATTCACGGTTCATCGATGTTAAATATCAGGGAAAATCCCTCTGTTATCGTAAAAAGTTAAAGCTAACCGAAAGTGACATGATTCCTTTCCATCGTATATTTTTCGCATAATCACGGATTATCGGGAAAATGTAGCAACAGACTCGAAGCGATTTCAAAAATCCGCGTTGAATTGGAACTTTCGGAAGGGTTGTAAATAAAGTAGACGACTCGGACGGGCGAGCTTCCATTTTGCGCTTAACCGCTTTATTATGCCGTAAATCAGTTCGCTGGGGATGCCGGGCTGGGTGTGAGTTCCCGGAGGGTAGCTCTATGTTACGTTCTGAGCGAGGGTATTCAAGAACTATCGCGAAAGAGGGTTGAAAAGCCGTTCTGAATTCGGCGAGATGGCTCGGCAACATTATATATCTTGCCGCAAGTGTTTCCATTTTTTCTGGTACGTTATATTTCTGTTTTTTTTTATGGTCTCAGATCCGCATAAATTATTATTTATAATGTAAATTTGTAATTGTAAATAATATCTTATAATAATATTTTTCTTTAATAAATTGATTACAGATTTCAATCACAATATTAATAGCTAATTTTTTTTTTAAGTTATAAGTTTTATATAAATAGGCAGAGAGAGAGAGAGAGAGAGAGAGAGAGAGAGAGAGAGAGAGAGAGAGAAACAATATATGTGAACAAAAAAATTCAGATAATATGCGTTTGTTATTACTATAAATTTGATATAAATTGTTATACAACAATTGACATTAATTGTCTTCATAAATAATTCCTACATTTTTAATATTTATCAATTTTAAAAATTTTGCTTTTCATTTTAATTGTGCAAAATATGATGAATTGATTTTTGATGACAAAGCATTGATCATTTCATCAATCGCATTCAATTATCATTTAATCATCTTTTTTTCTCGAATATAATAGCGCTTATATAAAATATTACATACTCTATGAACTACTTTTGCATAATTTAGAGCTTCCTCTCAGGGAACACGTACTATAAGATATGTTAAGGACCCTCGCAATCCTTCCTCTTTCTCTCTCCTTCTGTTTCTCTCTCTTTCTTTTTGCCGGCTCCGTAGCCGGCGCATTAGAGGGTGTCCTGGGCGTGAAGGTGTCCGTCATAATTTGCCACCCGGCGCATAATCCCCGTGACAAAGGCCGACAAAGTGATGGCTGTTACTTGGACCGGCGGCACATCGTATACTAGCTGCAGGGAATCTGGTAGCAGGTAAAACGTTTAAAGATACCGTGCGCCGCAGTCAAAGAGATGAATCACGCCGTAGATAAATGACCGCGATCTGAAGCGCTTTTTACGGCGAGGCGAGGCGAGGTGCGAACGCACTCGTGGCATTTGTGCAAGAGCTCCGGGTATTTGCGCATCGATCGATATTTTGCTATCGCGGGTATAAAGTGTGATAGCAAGAGAGAGAGAGAGAGTGAGAGAGAGAGAGAGAGAGCAAGGGGGAAGAGAGAGAGAGAGAGAGAAAATAGAGTGAGGTGGGAGAGAGAGAGAGAGAAACATTTAGCTACAAAATTTTGGTTGTCACCTATCTTAACAAAGATATTTTCTTAACGATTTTTGAAAGAATTCATTAAGGATAACTTTATATTAGAATTTATTCTTCTCAATTTATCAATTTTCTCCTTAACACATAAGTTTCATATTTTCTCGATTATTGATTTTAAACAATCCATATTTTTTTGAAAAAATATAGATAGAATTCTTATTGATAAAAATATATATATAATATTGTTTTCGTCTGTTTTCTCTTTGCAGATTGTTTATTTAATATATTATTATATAGCTGAAATTTAAAGATAATAACTATTAAAAATTTATTCATTTAAATAATATTAATTCTTTTACATATTAAATATACTTTTTCCCAAATAAATTTTACATAGTCATTTTTATTTAATTTTTGTGATAATATGATATTTATTATGATTTCAGAAGTTGAAACAATCATATAGTAAATTTAATTATTAATGAATAATTAGAAACATTTTCGAAATCATATTTTCGCGACCTTTTTTTTCACAATATTAATAAAACTTAGCTTCACTGCCCAATTGATACGATTCTACTCGCTTTATATTTTTATTTTATATACAAATACACAAATTCTACTTGAAAATTTTGTATCTACGATATACATTTTTTAAATTTCTCTGCGATTTAATATGCGCATACTTTTCTGAGTTTTTTAAAAATAAAATAATAAAAATTTTTTAAAATAAATAAAGTTTTTTTTATATCACGAAAGTTTAACTTTATTTTTATTAACTATCGAATGCGCGGAATATGTACAAATATAAAAGAGTTTTTATATAAATAAGATATTAGCAAATTTTCAATTTTTTTATCATGCGTATTATATGTATATTGTTGGAATATTATTTTGTTTAATTTAAAAAACAGAAGAGAAAAAAGAACCTAATACTTTATTTATATCAAATTCTTTTATATTCGCATATCCGCGCGTTTAATAGCAAATAAAAATAATATTAACATTTTTAGTTATATATATACATATATATATATATATAGAGAGAGAGAGAGAGAGAGAAATTTAGTTTATTATTTTATTTTTGATATATATATATATATATATATATATACATATATATAGAAATAATTTATCATTTCATTTTTGATAAAAAACTTATTTTTGCATCTGCAAAACATCACACATTTTTAAGACTTTACTTTTAAAATTGACAACGTCAATTTTTAAGAGAATGATTATTAATAAGTATTAAATAAATGATTATTAATAATTAATAATAAGTATTATGAGCAATAATGACTCATATTTTTCACAAGCATAAATAGAAAGTTTAACAATTATTTATAAGTCATGTCAATATTTTGCAAGTAGTATCAATTTTAATTATAACAGCTAAAATTTAAACTCCATTTTATCGTTTCAAGATACAATAAAAGGGCAATCCCTTTAATCTCTACGCGCAAAGTGATCTCGTATTTTAATATCGGGAAAGAAATGGCAATGCCCTGCTTTACGATTCCGTTGTCGACAAAAGAAGCGCTCGCTTCCGCGAGATTAAGGAGCCGGCTGATCCGTCTCCGCCGTCGCGAATTCATTTGTTCCACACCTGATTCTCCCTTGAGAGGTTGACTGACTCTCGTGGCTGGTGATGCGTGGCATTCCATCGATGCGGCGTGCGCAAATGCACACGCACGGAGCGACGAAGAAGGAAAAGGACAGAAAAGGAAAATTTATTCATACTCTGGGATATGGGTTCCCTAAGAGCATTTAGGAAAGAATGAAACTGTGAAAGTATATGCATAATTCATTGATACGTTTAAACGTATTACCCCCCCCCCCCGCTCCCCTCTCCTCCACCCTCTTCCTCACTTCTTTCTCTCTCTTTCTCTATCTTTAAGATAAGATGTACTGTAAACGTGCAATAATAATGAAGAGATGAGGGAGACTATTAGAATTTTATTGCATAAGTGTGCAATTCTTAATTACTTATATACACAATGTATGATGTATGATGTGTAAACGTATAATATTTTCGTATAGTTTTTTTTAAAATAAATTTTGTTCTCTTTTTATTATTCATTTGTAAATCATAATTAAAATGCTAGTTTTGGGGAAGAAGGCAATGCCAAACGTGCCATTCCTTTGATTACTAAAAACATAATACAGCTACAGCTAAAGAATGCTACGAGGGAATGTAAAGAGAAAGGGGGGGAGGGAAAGAGAGAGAGAAAGAGAGAGATAGAAAGACAAAAACAGTGAGAAAGATAGAAAGAGAGGAGTACAAGGGAGACGAAAACAGGTTAAAAATAGCCAGAGAGCGAATCGCGGTCGGCACCTTTGAGAGAGAGAGGGCCGTGCGTCTTATTGGTCGGCCCGTGGAGTCGTTGATCGTTCGCATCGCGTCGTCTGGATGTTGATGATGATGGTGAGAGACCGTCTCGTTACCATTACGAGGGCCGGCCGGCCGGCCGGCTAACACGCACCGCAAAACCACGCATTACCATAACCGCACGCGCATGTGGCGATGTGTTGCCGCGGCTCCTTCCTCGAGGAGGTTGGCGAAAGTAAGCGTCAGCTTTCGGCGCACTCTCGCGACTTAACGAGCGCGTTTCCGTGGGATGCAGTAGGAGGGAGAGTATGGAGGGGGGAGGGGGAAGGGGGAAGGGGGGTCTTCCCTTGAGGATACACTGAGAACTTACATTCTCTCGGATACGCTTCGACGATAGTTTTCGTCCTCGCCGTTCTCGCCGGACTTATCGCCGGAAATGAAAGACACGTTGCACGACTTCCACGATTTTGGAAGCGTGCTAGGATTTTATTAAAATTATTCAAAAAAATATATGGACTCGTTTTCGCTTGCTGAATTAAATCTCCCTTGTCGGTCTTGTATCGCCCCCGGTATGATTTATGCTACGACAAAAAATCATGTTAATCCATATATGATAATTTTAATACTGATTTAATACGTTATGTATAATGAATGGTCGTAATTATCGAATGAATATTAATTATTTTTTATTATTATCGATTTGATCAACGGATCGCCGATCGCTCGTAACGGAGAATAATGTAGCATGCAAATTTGACATTAAATTAAAAACGCGCGAGTGCAATATATTGCCGCTTCGACATGTGAAAATACATCTCTCTGGAGAACGAGATCTCAACGTCGCTTTTATTTTCCGCTCGAGTAACTTATTAGTAATATTAATGTTTGAATATGTCTGTCACAGCTTTCTTTTTCCTATAATAGCTCACAGATTGGCACTGAGTGTCGAAAAAAATCTTAAAAAAAAGAAACTTCTTTCGCTTCTTTGTATTTGGGTGAATCTTTGTGCATTTTTCGCACACGAATATTCATGTCGTGTTTCTTTCATCGCTTTATCGCGAATACGGAAATCGAGGATTGGAGCGAAGTTTTAGCTCGCGAGAGACTCACAATCAGATCCTTCACACGGATGATGGCGCATTTGAAATTCTTCCGCGATCACCTCCCTCTTCCGGAGCGCCGCTTCGTCGGCAGATCAGTTTCTTTAACGGAGCACGGAAGCGTCCGCATGAAGGTGAGATATACGCTCGGTTCGAGCGATTGAGCTGTCCGTGGGGATAGATGTCGGCAAGACTTTGCTATGCTTCGGCTTTATTATGCGTTTCCGCGCCGACCGCGCGGCTGATCTCCAGACAGAAGCTGAGGCGCGTGATATTCTCCGCATCTTTGCGATTATTTCTGCGCAACGGGGGATTTATTTACTCAAAATTGAATATTCTTTTTCATATTTTATTCTTAAGATCTAATCCTTAAAGCAGAAATCGGTTTACCTCTGTTATTTTATAAAATAGTTGCTCGGATTAGTTTTACTTATTATAGTCTCGGACTAAAATTTCTTTAGCATAATCGATTGAAATGAACAGTTTTTCTATGCACTGCTTCCAAACTCATGGAACAATATTATTTCGTATATGCTAATCGCGAATTAATTCCGAAACTTTGCATACGTGAGAGGGAAGGAGTATGTGTGTATGTGTGTGAGTTAATACAAAATACATCTCAAGGTAAATATTTCTACCTATATCTTAGGCACTTAGGTATGTCTAGGTGGAAGCATGCAAATGTTTGCATGTGTACCAGCTAAGACAAAATCCAGTAATTAACATAACATCCCGCCATAATCAACGACGGTAGACATATATCACTTCTATTTAGATCCGAACCCGTAAAAAAAGAAATACAACGGAAGAGGAAAAGACGCGTAAAGTATCTGCCGTAATTTACGTCGATAGGCCTAAAAGAAAGAGAAGACAACGGAATCGAGCGCAAAAGGAATAGAGAGAAAGAGAGAGAGAGAGAGAGAGAGTGAGAGAGAGAGGGGGGAGAGAGAGCTGGAAACAGGCGTGCATAAAAGGGTGCAGGGAAGGAAGAGACGAGGAAGGAAGAGATGAGGAAGGAAGAGAGAGCAGGTGGCAAGATAGGGTATATGCCAGTGGATTAAGGCACGGAGCGGCGAGTCAAAGAGATTTTCTCCCCGTCCCGTCTCGGCAGGGGCCCCTCGTCCTAACAAGGGCTGAAATATGACTGCCTTGCCCTGCCTCGCCTCGCCTTCGTTCGTTTGGCTCGGCTTCGCCGCATCGTGCGCGCCTTCCGAACGCCGCACGAGGGAAAAGTGAAGGAGATATCTCCTGGCAACTAATTTATCGGTCGGCCTGCTTGCCAGCGACCCGCGGGATCAACGTACTTCCCCAACGCCAGGGTTCATAAACTAGCTCTAACATAAGTCGCGCGATCCTTATCGGCGGTAATTATTCGTGTGGCAAGGAGATCTAAGCGAACTTTGGCGAATTACGCAAAAAAAAAAAAAAAAAAAGGGAAACAGATTACTCTAAACGGAATCGTCAGATTGATATTAATTATTCTTTATAATTCTCTGGTGCCGAATTCACAGATGAATAACTTTTGCAGATGTTATCCTCAAATTTTTTTAAATAATTTAATATCGAATATGCTTCAATAAAATGACGATGTAAATTTGCAATATGAGATTAAAAATGAATTCAGTTTTTGGTGAATTAATCTTTAATTGTGCAAATGGACACATTTCGTCTCTGAAATGAGTTTTAACAGAATTTCAATTTAAAAGATTCAATCAAAAGATATTTAATATGAAAAATTATATTTAAAGAAATTGTATTTAAAAAAATTATAAATAATGTGAGAAAAAAAGACGAAATATCTGATTAACATTGCATTGCAAATACATTAAAGGCTTATATTAGTATTTTTAAATGCTTCATTACCAAGATATTTAACATTAAAAAGTAAGAGAGAAAAACTGTGCACACAAAGAGATATGATCCGATGAAAATTATTATGTACACCACATCATATACCATTTTGAATATCACCAATAGACATTCAAAATGTACGGGGCTTACAAATTGTATTAAAAATTGAATTGTATTTTCTCGAAATGATGAACGATGCGAAAAATGCAGCGAGTTGGTTGCTACCGCGTTTTATTCTCGTGGTCCTTGTATTTAAAACTGTATTTCTGTCGCGAAGCAAAACTGAATAACACGGTTGAATCACACTGACCGCGGACATCCGGCAGCGCAAAAGAAAACTTTTGGATTATCTAAAGAAAGCGAGAATAAAAGTGCGGAAAGTTTTCCAGTATTTTCTTTTTACGCGTCGCTCTTTTATCTTTTTTCATCGCTCAAAATACATCATAATGAATTGTATATTTTTATGTAACATAATTGCTTAATTCTGTGTTATATACAATGATCTTTTTAGAAAAATATTTCAGTTTCAAGACCCGGTAGCTCTGTCGTTTTTGGTTTATTTATTTTATCTTAAATATATTTTAAACTTTGTATTTTATATTTTAAATTTTCATATTATTTTTAATAATATTTGAGCACGCGTGACATATAATATCTTTTACTCGGCAAAAATGAAATCTCTTTACGTAGAAATAATTTTTCAAAATAAAATCTCTTTACATAGAAATAATTTTTACAATATTTTAATTAATATTTATGTTTATATATAAAATGTTTACTTATATTGTCAAAAAGAGAATTTTGCTACAAGTTTCATCGGTACTATAGTTTCAAGATCCGCTAGTTCTTTCTCGTTTTCTTTATTATATCTTATTTATATTTCAAACTTTGTATTTTAAACTTTATATTTTAAACTTCATATCATTTTTAATAATATTTAAACATGCGCGACATACAATATCCTTTACTCGGCAAAAATGAAATCTCTTTACATAGAAATAATTTTTGTAATATTTAATTAATATTTATGTTTATATATAAGATGTTTATTTATATTGTCACCTTTTAAAAATAGAATTTCCTACAAGTTTCATCGATATTATAGAAAGGAGATATATTCGAGAAGAATTTCTACAATATTAAAATCTCTTTTAATATCGCGATAAATTAATGACTGTCGATGCAAATGCGGAATCATAATTTACGATTTATAAGATATATATTTTGTGGCGAAGATTAATAGATGAAAGAGAGAAAGAGAGAGAGAGAGAGAGAGAGAGAGAGAGAGAGAGGAAGAGAGAGAGAAAGAGCAGGGCTCGGTCAAGCTGGCGTACCGCGAACAAAGTATCTGCGTCAAGCGTGACTGCGCGGTGTGGCGGTTACTCGATGGTCACGGCGTGACTCGGTGCAGTGGTTGCGGCGACGACGATGATAGCAGTGACAGTGATGTCGGTAGTAATAGCGATGGTGGTAGTGGTGGCTGATAGTGATGGTGGTGATAGTGGTGGTAGTGGTAAGTGGTGGTGGTAACATTGGTGGCGATGGTGGTGATGGTAGCGGTGGTTCATCGGAGTAAATATATTGGATGACGGTAGGATTGGTGGCGGTGTCTTCCGCTCTCTACTTGAGCCGCGTGCCCGCTCGCTCGTTCACGCCCGAGGTGCGCCTTTGATGTGCCGCCTACACCGCGTTCTTGCTAACTCCTCTCTTGCGCGAGCCATCATCGTAACTCGCGTAGCGTAGCGCGGCGGAACTGAGAGGTTGCGCTTTTTTTTTTTTTTTTTTTCTTTTCTTTTCCCCTCTAAACGAACGGCTCTTCTCTCGGCGGCGCGTTGTGAAAAAGCAGCTCTTCCGCACCGCGGAAAAATCTTGGTTCCGTTCTTCAGGGGCCAGAGGCCGCGGAGTCGCGTCGCGGTAACGAACTTTGACCTTGATTCGTCTGAAGGATCGGGGAGGAAGCGAGAAACGCGGAGGCGCGAGAGACGGAACATCGATTATGGCCGCTCGTTTCGAGGGTTCGACCGCGCGCGCTGGAAATGGTGTTTTTGCACGAGCGAGAGAGACCATCTGCCCTTCCACCGATATTAGGGCGGCTTCTTTGACAACGGGAAAAGAGACTAACGCGCAACAATCCTGAGTATTACTTGTCGTCGTATTGATGTCGCTTGAATGAATGAAATTGTACTATCTTAAGAGGAATTAAAAAAAAAAAAAAAAAAAAAAATTGAAAAAATTGCAGCATGTAATAAACTAAATCATAACAAGAAAAGATTATCATTTTTATCTGTAAAAAGATAATTTTATTTTCAGTTATAAATGCGATTCTCTGCCAGAAACTTTTGCCAGAGTAATAGTACGCTAAAATAAAAAAGAAATAATCTAATTAATAACTCGGTTAATTATTTACGATCGCTGCATGGAGTCGCACATCTTGTGACCATGTTATCATTCAAAACTTGCTTACTAAAGATGAAACGCGACCTGGATCCGAGAAGCGTAACTCGACAGTCGGCTCACGCTGCGAAATCAAATTCCGGCATTTGACATTAAACGAGTTAAAATCAGACATAACGGCGCGGTAGCGGACATAGGTAGGCAATCATTTTTCGGGTGCTTATTTCGAAAATCTCTCTCTCTCTCTCTCTCTCTCGCGCGCGCGCGGAGATCTTTCTTCTTCTTTTCTTCTCCATATTCATCTCACGGCCGCTTCCTCGGCAGGAGATTCTTCACGCGTGCCCGAACCAAACTTGTGCGTATCTCTCGATATATATGTTCTTTCCGGAAGTCTCGTTCGCGAACTTCGGCGCACATCAAAGGTTCCACTCGGCTGCTGTCAATCAGCGGTGCCGTACAAATCGATAATACGATTCATAGCTGTCCCGTAACGAGATTCGTCTGTCGAGGCTCTCCTCTTCACCCGAGGTTACCGAGAAAACGGCTGAGATATTGAGAAGATTCGTAACGATCGAGGAAACTTGGACTTTACGGTGACGACGCCGACGTCTGCTGCGTTTTTTCAGACCGTAAATGGAAAATTGCCTTCGCGCGTTCGTTGCCGCTCATCTAGATTGCTAATTAGACTCACCAGGGATATGAATCTGACGCATAAATTTGTAGCGTCCAGCTCGTCCATACTCGTGTTATACGATGTGTGTATTATATGTCTTACCAATACCTTTGTGTGTGTATTAATCATTGATGATTTTTCGGAATCTAATAATTTTTAAGAAACTTCCACAACAAAAATAAGCCGAAATATGTTTTGGAAAATATCATGAAACTTCATAAGTTAATTTAATTATTCATAAGTTAATTTAATTTTTTTCTGTAAAAAAGAAGGGGCGGGCTGTAATCTAAAAAAATAATAAATTATCAGAAGTAAAATTAAATAAAATAGGACAGATATTCTAAAATAGAACAATTTTTACTTGACGCATTAATTTTCATTTTAAAGCCAAGTGTATTTCTATTTCTGTACTTCTATTCTATACTTATCTGTACATTTATGAGTGCATATGATCAATATGAAACATACATTTAAATTGGATATAATTACAAGAATTGAGAATCATATTAAGCGCTACTAAATATATAATGTTAATATGATTAAATCATTATTGCTAAAATAGTTGGCCATTGGTACTTACGAGTATATCGACCAGCGTCGAAATAAATAAATTAACAAAACACTCCATAATATATTGATTGTGATATATTTTCGGATTGGACAATTTTTTGTATTCAAATATATTTTGCAACAACCTCGTGTAATCTCCGAAGAGGATCCGAAAATCAGTACGGCCAGAAAAATATCAGCTTTATTTTTATTTACCGTGCGCGATCAGTCCGCTCGGCAAGAGCGGCAACGTATTCATAAATATCTGCCAGAATATCAAAAATAAAAAAATAAAATAAAAAAAAAAAAAAATAAAAAAAATAAAAATAAAAAAATTGATCGCATTCACGATCGGTCAATGGGACTAGCCGGCCATGTCTCGCTGATGGACAGCCGCGAGGCCGAATCTCGAGGTCGGACCTCAACAAATTTGCGATCGGTTAGCGGGGGCACGCGTATTTGTTTAGGTGCCTTCCCGGGGCCCTTTCCCTTTCCTTCGCCGAACCGAGGATCTCTCCTTTCCCCATTCGAGCGTGCTCTCTTCCCTTTCCTCACCCGCGCTCTTTCTCTTCATACTCTTTCTACGAGTTTCTCGTCCCCTTCTCGCAACCAGTTCTTTTCTTCCTTCTTCCCTATCACCTTCTCTCGCCCTCTCTCGCTCTACAGTTGTGTGTATATATCTATGTATATCGGCCTGAAGCGGCGCACCCGCGCGCGTAGTCGGTTCACCGTACGGTGGACCGTGAAACGTTTGATCTCACCGCCAAGCCAGATCGGCAAAAGGCCTTTTTCTGCGGGCTCGAGAAAGACGGAGAGCGAAAGAGAAAGAAAGAGAGAAAGAGAAAGAGCGGGAGGGGAGACAGCTTGAAGCCGGCCTCAAAGACTTGACTGATGACTTGCGGCCACAACTCGGGTAGAGGAGGCAGCCGCTAAGGCCTAAGCCCGTCGGGCGTTACGACCTCGTGGAAGATCGGCGACGTCCAAGAGAACCGCCGTCGCCGCCGCCGCCGCATGTCGGCCTCGATACCCGCCGGGTTTACCAGTCCCCGTCGATTTCTCGGCGCGACGCGTGCCCACTCGTGTGTCCACGCTTCGCGGGCCCCTGCGGGACGCACGCCAACCCACAGCCACGGCGATTCGTCGTCGCCCCTTTGATCGTTGGACCGCGATGCCGACCGCTATGCCGCCGTCGTCTCGCTTTCCCTCACCAGCACGGAAAGCCTCATCCCATGTTGTTTTTTTTTTTTTTTCGGGCATATTAGATTTGGATCTTCCCTTTGGACGGGATCAGTCGAGCCGTCAAGCGTACCGGAGAAAATTACGCTTTGATATAGCTGTATTTTCTCGAATTATCTTCCGCGGTGGAGAAAGCGCGCGAAGCGAAAAAGGAGAAATTCTTGTTTATTTATTTTCGAAAAGTATCGATACGTAATTTTATATGATCGACTTTGCAATGACTTTTGTGTATAAAATGAAATTTAAATTTCATTTTACACACAATTAATAATTTATTTGATGCGGTGCATACATATGACCAGCACTCGCTATTTATAACTTTTATCCTTTAGGCTTTTATTTTAAAAGCCTTTTAAAAGGACATTTTTCAAGAAAAAGTAAATTTTTTGGCCACGTATATATCAAAGTAAATGTAACAAAGAGAACACGCGTGTAAAACCTTTTACTGAAATACGCCGCAAATGATAAAACTAAAAGCAAGACCGGAAAATAAAAAAAAGGATACAGAGAGCATATTATATGGTACACCTTTTTCTCTCTCTTTCTCTATTACTAATATTAAAAATTTTATAAAAAAAGAGTTAAAAGCAATAAAAGTATACCACCAAGTATATATATATCTATATCATCACTCGATAAATTTTTCTCTTTTTTTCTGTTTTTTTTTTTTTTTTTCTCTTTTTCCGTACCTGTTTATAAATTACTAGATATTAAAAAACATAAAATATGGAAAAATCGAATTTTAGACATTAAGTGTGAAAAATTATGTATTGTTTATATATATGTAATGAAAAAAATATCTCGACAATTATGCATTTTGTCCATGGAATAAGACGTAAATAAAATTCACTATTTCAACTATTCACTACGTCAACTATGACGAATGCGCGTGATAATCTGATAATATAACGATAATGCTTGCGAACGAAGCGAGTTTTGCCACCGCGAGTGATCCCGCGATCAAAGAGAGCAAGGAGTATTCTCGTAGAGTAAAAGATGGGTAAGAAGAGGAAAGGAAGAGAAGAGAGACGAGAGAAGGAAGAAGAGTATCGAAGGCATAGTCAGGTCTGCGTCGGCCGCCTGAGCTCTGGGGTATACGAGGAAGAGGAGCGTTGTTCTCGGGCCGGCCATTCGGAGGGGATGGTTCGGAGAGGAGAGGAACTGTCGGCTCCTTTGAAGTCGGTCGGTACCGTGTGTAATTAGGCCGCCGCTCCCCACCCCGCCCTCGGCCTCTGATCTCGCCGCGCTGTGTCGCTAATTGCTCATCGCCTCACGGCAGAAGCATCGTCGTCGTCCTCGTCGTAGTCGTCGTCTTGATCGTCTTCGTCAGTTGTGCATCAGCGTCCAAGTCCAGGCGTTCGTCAACTTCTTTTCTCTTATCGTTGCCCTCATTATTTTGGAACTTTGAGCAAAACGCAAAACTAGACAGTCTTTTCTCTAAAAGGATTATGTCCAGTCGTTAACGCTGGTTTATTCTGTCAAGAAAAGCACGGATTTCATCTTGATTTCTCTCCAATTCTATTTTCTTGTAGAGAAACACAGTACCAATGTTTTAAATATATGTAGGTATATATATATATATATATATATATATATATATATATATATATATGTTATAATTGCGAAACACATGAAAAAATAAAAAAGGATTTATTATTAACAAAAGAATAATTGTCTACACATAAGAATTAATTTTATTATTTATCAACTCTGAGGATGTCTCTTTAGACATTTTGAGATTTGATAAATAAAATTAAAATTTTTATCACATGCATGCAATTATTCCTTTATTAATAATAAATCCTTTTTTATTTTTCGATATTTTTTCACACAATTATAACTTGATCTTTTTTGTTTTTACAATAATTTAATTTAAAATAATACAATTGCAACATAATATTTAATTATGCAACCAGACAACAATCAATACAAATTTATATCAACTATAAATTAGATTATCGATGATTATTTGCTAGTGAACGGAAAGATTAAAGGATTTCCCGCTCGTTCATCTAAGAATTTCGCATGATTTCAACCATTATTTGATGTATTTTTACGAGTTTCCAGTCGTGCGGATAGAACGACGAGTAAGATTGTTCGCGGTGTGTTAAATATACTTTTGCCTTTCGTCTCCAAGATTAAATCGCCCATTGCTCTGTAATCCAAGTCGCAATTATCCTCATCCGTGTCCACATCGCCATCGTTATTCATCTCCTTTAATGTAGATGTTCTTAAGTAGACGCGAGTATAGTCACCTTCTTGGGTACACATCTCCGTCTACTCTCGGTAATTGCTACCGCTGCTAATTGCTGCGCTGTATTATGACAGCGATTCATCCCGAGAGCGAGTCCATCCGAGATCTCCTTTCATGTATATATATATATAATACGCGCGTATCTTCTCAGAAAGTAAAATATCATTAATAATGATTTATACATGGAATCTGTTTTACGGTGTCAACGCAACCAAGCATGTAGCGCCATGGTATTCCGACATTTCCCATGTCGCTTGTAACAGCCTTGTTGTTTCGCCGAGAGTACTGTATCTTAGTCTGCTTGTATAAACTACTGTCCACGCGTAGTTTAACGAAGTCGTGTTTATACTGTGTAATTGTTATTCCCGCGATGCCACTGCTGCCTGCACAATTAGCATGTCACACATCACAAAGTAGAGTATCCGACGTGTTAATTAGTCATTGCTATGTAGAGACAGGAGTTTTTATAAATTTTTAATAATTATTAATGTTTTTGGAAAATCGAATGATAGTCATTCTCTTCATTTAATATGAATAGCGCATTATGAAATTATGAAATTATTCATATGGGCATATTTTTCAAATTTTATGTTGCATATTTTAATAGAGAATTATTTGTATAGAGAAACGATCTTTTTGAATTCTGAAAATATATAATCATGATATACATATTATTTCCATTACATAATACACGACATTTTTTTCTTGTACTTTTTTTAAATTTAAGATGTTTTAAATTATATCCTCTGGTGCCATTATAATAGGAAAAGTTGCTGGAAGAAAAATCGCAATCGAGATAAGACGCAACCGTGCTGGCTATTCTTCGACGTAATTAATCAAGGTACGCGATACGAAAAAAGGATAATCAATTTCGTTCGCGGACGACACTTTCTTCGTCGTATTGGTCGTTTCACGCAGATTCCCTTAAATACTACAAACTGAATATCTCCCTCAATTCTCGTGGTAACGACGTCCTACTAATTGCTGCTTTCTGCTCGGTACAATGCTCCACTATCCGTTTACAGCTTGGTCTCTGCCAAGTTTGCGAGTACAAAAAGGCACGTAAGAGATAGAAAGATTCCGAACCAGCATTATTCTCTAACGGGGCATTGTTTCCGCTAGCGTCTTCGCCTTTGAGAAGCGCGCTCCTCTTCTTATCGCTCTCCTCCACCCCAAAGTCTCTCTGGCAAACGTTGTAAAAGTTTCGCGTTAAATCGCAGCAATCTCTCGCTCAGTCCACCGTTTCTTCGCTACAATGAGATTTTATCATTGGCACGTTAAGATCTCTTCTACGCGAAAGGCGTTTAAGTAAATGACGGCGAGTAAGCAACGCGTAAGCAGTCTTCTTATACATCGTTTATTATTATGATCGTTAATATTGCTCTCATATCGCGTAATCTGCAATAGCTATTCCCTTCGTTCATAAGTAGACTATTAATGGTGAACTATCAGCGTCATCGCCGCTTTCTTTCTACTGCCGTTTCTCTTCCGCTTTCGTATTCACGTCGTCGAGGTGCGCGCATTACCATGAATATATCCTATGAATATTTTGCTTTCTCATTCGCGTCGTATTTTGAACGTGATGGCTCAGCTGTCTAACTCTATTTTAATTACGCAAGCTTCTGGCTTATGTATTACGAAAGTATAACGAAATATGCATAATCGTATACGAGATATTCATAATTTATCGCAAGATTTTAATGACGTTGAGCATTTTAATCCCTTGACAAAGACTTGAGAAAAATTTCTAAGGTAACATTAAATTAAAATAACTTAGCTGAAAAGCAGAATTTTATTATTTATTTACTTGCTCAACGAGCAAGCTTAACTTAAATAAAATAAAAGTTAATTTTTTTTTTTTGACGATAATAATAATTTTATAATTATGTGGCAAGGATTTATCATTAAATTTTATTAAAAGTCAATTTTTTTAATTTTGTATGCGGACAAAGTAAAATTTATATTCATGCTCGCGCAAAGAGTGGATTTATATTTTACTTCATTTTTTAATGAAATAAGTTGAGAAGACCTAAAGTTCACAAAAAAAAAAAAAAAACACCTAAAGATATTTTTTATCATCATTTATCTTTGTTTCCAAAACACGCATCTCAATGAGGCGATACGCGGATGTTTATATTTCGGAGCAATATCAAGCCGTGCGAGAGTACATTGAGGAAATAATCTCGAGTTGCTGGCGCGCAAAGGAGCCAACTTGGCTTCAGAGCAAAGGGTTAAAACGGGAAGAGGCGCGGTGGAGAGAAACGCCGGAGGAGACGGGATTCCGAATCGACGCGGACTATGCGTGGCGCGCGAGATCACAGAGACGGAATCCCGACGTAAACAGGCTTAAATTGTAATCTCGGGCTTTCGGTTCTCTCTCTCTCTCGCTCGCGGTGAGGATACTTGTTGCTCGTGTCTACTCCTTGATGTTCGCTCGTGCGGTGCTCGCGAGATCAATATATATACGCTCGTTAACGAGTGCGGTCGCTCACGGTGTCCCAAAGGGACACGCATACTCAATCAGGGAATATCGCGTTAACGTTAACCTTGGTAGGTGGCATGTATACGATCGATGCTGTAATTATCCGACCTTCTTTTTACGGACGACTTACGCGACTTATCCGCCTGTTCCTGCCCAAAAACAACGACAAAAATGTCACTTTCGTTTCGAAATCGCGTTATTTCCAGTAGCGATAACTGTTATGTTGAATGAATATTCATTACGTATTTTAAATAAATTATCAACCATATCGTTTGCACATGGAAACAATATTGCTGTAAGCAATATTATTTTGTCAAAAGAAAAAGAATGATAAAATCCTTTCTTTTAAAGAAAAAGAAAGAAAGGAGGAAAGAGAGAGAGAGAGAGAGAGAGAGAGAGAGAGAGAGAGAGAGAGAGAGAGAGAGAGAGAGAGAGAGAGAGAGAGAATGTACACATGAATACGAGTTTATGTATACTTGATTCATTTTTTATATTTACAATATATAAAATATTTATTATGTTGTGAAACAAAACAGCTTTTCAATAATAATGTTGACTTCAATACATTTTTGCGTGACAAATGGATATTTCACGTGAATACAACATATACATTTTGTTAATGATAAAAGTTGACTGATGACTGAAACATTTGTTGATTTAATTTCAACATGTTAAATTAATCTTGACGATTCGAACAATATCGTCGTAAAAACATATTGCGATCACAAAACAACTGTTTTGCGATATATCTGTTTGCTGTGCCATTAACTGGATTTATTGGAGCGGTTAAAGCCGCATATTGGATTGTATTCGAAATGCTCATAATTCAAATATACTGCATCATTGTAACGGGTAACCATAAAACATATCGATGCTTCCATAACAGAAGAATGCATCTTCATTATATACCTATATTTTGAAAAATGCGATATTAATTAAAATGAGCTATCAAGATGTTAATTATATTATATTATATACTATATTATATTATACTATATTAAAAGAGATTATATTACATATAAGTTATTATGTATATTTTTTTAAATGAGATATTAGTATGCCTCTTTATTCAAAGATATATGAAAATTGCATTCCAATATACAAAATTCGAATTTTAAAATGTTTTTTCCCGTTGCTATAAATGCGATTTTAGGCTTATATTCTTATGCGATGAAACCTTCAATATACATATATGTTCAAGAAAATTTACCTAAATAATTTTTCTTGTACAAAATTTTGAATTTCAAAAATCTAATTATGGATTTATTCAGAGCACTAAAGATAAAGAAATTCTGTTAAATCATCATTATAAAATAATCATTAAGAAACGATCAAAATTCATTCTTTAATTTATTTCAACTAAAATTAGTAGCAAAATATGATAGAATATTTGTAACTTGTTGTTTTACATTTAATTTCAGAAATTAAAAATATATATAATTTTCAGAAACTAAAAATATAATTTTTATTATATGTTCTAAGAAAATACATCACTTTACTTTCATTATATACATATATATATGTATATAATGAAAGTAAAGTGATGTATTTTCTTAGAACTATATATATATATATTTGTGTATATTTTACATTTAAGAAAATAAATAAAGATATAAATAAAGATTATGTATTGTGGAATTTTGTTTGAATGTTATTAAAATTCATAATCGGAAAAAATCCAAATATTTTCAGTAAATGCATATTAAAAACTGCATATTGTTCAACTGACCTAATCAAAGCGCAAAAACGATTTTTACTACGATATTTATTTGACAAAAATGCACAACAAATAAAATATTCTGAATGTAAATTGGGCTCAATAAATACAGAATAAAATAGTTTCAGACTATCTTGAATGAAAATGCATGAAAAGCTATATTTTACAAAATTGAGGAAAAGTAAGAGTTCTATTTTGTTTATAACGAATGTTACATGTTACATTTGCCATTTATGTCCATTCACCCGAAAAAGAGAAATTTTTGCGCACATATTCTCTCTGAATTGCAATTCTCTCGGAGTTTCCGTTCCTAAATCATCGTGCGGTTACTGTTGGAAATAAAAAAAACATAACATATGTTTCGAGGACAAAACCACGGCTTGAATTTTGAAATTTTTTATACAACATATAGCATAATATACAAGTATAGCTGACAATCAAATATATTTCGCGCTGAATTTTTCCCAAAATTTTAGTAATTATCATTCAAATATCGCAGAGAGACGCAGCGACAATATATCAAATGAATGAATTTATTTCTCTTTAATTTGGAATATATCTTGCATTAAATTTTTAGCAAAATTTTAGAAATTACGACATCGTTCAAACATTGTGAGAGATGCCGCAATAATATATCAAGTGAATAAAATTCCTCCTTTTTAATTTCCAACGGGCCTTTAACACAAAAGTACGTATCATGTGACTGTCAACGACAGACGGCGATAAATTTGCGGAAGAGGATCGCGTGCGATTCGCGCGCGAGTTTGTGGTTTATCCTATACGCGGCTAGCTACCGCGATGATTTATCGCGTGCGGCGAGATCGCGTGCGTCCTCGTATGAATTGTATACGCCAAATCAAGCGCATCGTAGTCGATTGTCCAGGAAGTCGCTCGGTGACGTCGTGCTTGCGCTCGAAATAGCTTCTCATTTAATGAGATTCAATCAACGCCGTAATTAATGCTACTTGTATTAATGTTTATACCATATCCACGTATTGCTACATAGGAATGACAATTATAAATTTAATTTAATTATTTATTAAAATAAAATAAAAATTTTAATTATGCATAATCTAACTAATCAATCAATAAATTAATTAATTTAAATAATTTAATTTAAATAATTTGAATGTCTTGCAAAAATATATTATATCATCTTTTGTAATTAATTGTCTAAAACGCGATTCACATCGCGTACTTGATGGTTTTTGATTTTAAGTTTTGTCTCTGATGGAGATTTAATAAGTGTAAATTTGTCTCAAACTGACAATAATACATGACTGCAATACATAGCTTTAATTGTATATGAATTTTGGTTCTAAGAATTTTTCTTCAATTATTTCGCTTGACATCTTTGTAGCGTGGCAAAATTGACGAGCGATCCGTATAATCCTTTATGAAAGCGTTATTATTGTCATTCGCTGATCTATCACACATTTCCCGCGCTTTCGCGACTAACAAAGAAGGCGCCGCATACTTTGACGTGCGTAAGCGTTCTTGTCACGCGCGAAGAGGATTAAAAATATCAAAGCGAGCGCGGCAGCAGCAAATCGTTGTGTGCAAGGGGACAAAAGGGCACGGAAGCGCAGAGGGTAAAGGAGGGATTTCCGAGAGGGCGGCGGGGGCCGCTGAGGTCAAATAACCTCTAGGGAATCCGCGACCGGTACTGGAGTTTTCAGGCAGGCGGGTGTTCAAAGGCTTTCGTTAAATCGTACTTAAAAGTTAAAGGCCATGGTATACGCGAGATGTCTGCTCGCGCACGAAGATGTCGGCGAGGGGGATGAAGGGGGGGGGGGAAGGAGGGGTGAAGGAGGGCAACCATGGAGGGACAGCGTGGTGAGAAACGGACGGTGGGTATATCCGTGGAAGCAGAATCTCCGGATGATCAAAGAGCGTTAAAAGAGGATTGGGTTGCCTCGGCGCTACTCGTCTTACGAAGCATCCGTGAAAGCGCGTGTGTGTGGTAAGGAGGAATTAACGCAAAGGACATTCGCCCCTTCTTCTTAATGTATTAGCGTGTTTCTTCTTAATCGCACGGAATATGAGATCTTTCGATTGTATTTCGGATTATTTATGATCTCTTTTCTCTTATATTTCGTATATATGATGATCTAATTTTATTTAATTTTATTATAATTTTATTTATATTTAATTGGTCTTTATCTTTTTTTTTTTACATAAGCAAGTTTTATATGTATAACGAAAATTTTTGATTACTTTAATTGTCATTAAACTAGAGACTAGAGTATAGTTTTATATTTTAGAATAAAAAGATAAACCTTAATTATGTATATGATAATTTTATATAAAGTAAAAACGTAATAAGAATATCTTTCAAAAATTTATATACATAATAAAGTATTAATTTATAAGATTGAACGGGAAGATTTCTGAAAATTTATTTGAATATTACGTAACTAATATTTTTTTAATTCCAAATGGGACACATGCGTCAACATGTAACGTTTGCAACTCACTATTGCTCCAAATATTAAATATTTGTAAAGCTGCAAAATAAAATAATTGCGAGGGAGAGACACGTTGCTTAAGTGAATTGAAAATTCGACTCACCTGCAACACCGTCCTCATCTTGAATCCCCTCTCCAATAATAATAATACAATCGCTGCTCACGCGACAAATCTTCGTGTCTTTATTCACATGCGACTATCGCAGTCCATGTCGATCACCTTCAATCCATGCACGTGCACCAGCATAGGCTTATCCTCACGTGGACCATCCTAGTCTCGTAAAAAAATCACCGAGCACCGTGTCCTTCCATTGATCCATTCGTACCATCGATATGGCATCAAGTTGATGGAAAAACTATATATTTCTTCGATTGAATATGCCGTACGATGATGACGATGCAATGACAATCGATGACAATTGTTCAAGAAGGGGTTGAAGAGATCTCGCGAGAGTCACGTGGTACAGTACGCATCCGCGATACGCACTAGCTCTCTTCCTCAGCGTGCCGCTTGACGGTTCGAAGCACACTGCCGTCACTTTCTGCTTCAGCCGCTTTTCCTTTTCTTCCTGCCTCCTTCTTTGCTCCTTTCGCCCATGCACCCTTCTTCTTCGGAAGGCACGAGGGACCGAGTGCGCGCACGTGCCGGGCACGATCAACGAACTAACAGCGACTGACACCTCCTCTTCTTCTCGCCCGATTTTACTTCATTTTTTTTTAATCTCTTCGCTTGCTTTCGAATTTTGAGGCGTTCTCTTTAAATTCGCGATTCTTATCTACAAAATCAAACGTCAAATGTAGAAATTTTAAATAGCGCTCATTATAGCTTGGAGAAATTTTTGAGAATATGGCAGATTGTCTCATCGAGAGAATTTAATTGAAGCCGGGATAATTCGATTAATGGAAACCAAAAGGGAGAATGTTTTTTTTTTTGCTTTCACGTGATATGATCTTCTTATATGAAAAATCGCTGCGAACTATTCGATGCTCCTTGCACTATCGGAGTCGGGGACCGACTGACAATCCAGCTTAAACCGCGCGAAGTACGTAAGCAAGAGCACAACAGCGAGAGGGGGTAGGATAGAACGAGAAGGAGAGAGACAGAGAGAGAGAGAGAAAGCGATGATGTAGAGTAGACTGGAGGGTGGTGGAGAGGAACGTGGTTCTCACCACCACGTGTAGGGTTGTTTTGGCTGTGACGTGGTCGCGCAATCATTGCAATCGCTTCAGTATCGATTCCGTCAAACATCTCTTCCGCGCCTTTGTTATATTTCTTGATTCCATTTTACTTATATTTATTTTATTACATTTTTTATTTATATGTTATTTTGATTATAAAAATAATCCTCTGATACTTTTCAAAATTTTCTCATTTTTCATGTGCTTAGTATATTTTAAAATTAATGAAATTTATTAATTTGAAAACATGATTGGCTTTTCCGTTATTTTATTTAACAATTTTATTTTACTTATATTTATTTTATTACATTTCTTATTTATATGTTATTTTGAGTATAAAAATAATTCTCTGATACTTTTCAGTTTTCTCATTTTTCATGTGCTTAGTATATTTTAAAATTAATGAAATCCATTAATTTGAAAACATGATTGGCTTTCCCGTTATTTTACTTAATAATTCTATTTTATTTATATTGATTTTATTACATTTTTTATTTATATGTTATTTTGATTATAAAAATAATCCTCTGATACTTTTCAAAATTTTCTCATTTTTCATGTGCTTAGTACTTTATTAAATTAATGAAATTTATTAATTTGAAAACATGATTGGCTTTTCCATTATTTTACTTAACAATATTTGGATTCAATAAACTAATTCTTTATAATTGATATGTATGGCCAATTGAAATGATTATTCTGCAACAGAATAAAAATGTGCGGCGTCGCGATTTAAAATTTTCAGTAAATTTTTATTAAAATTATTAACTCATGATTGTTTATACTTGTTCTTTAATTAATGTAAGATTATATAGTCAAGATAATTATGACAATGAAAATACACATTTTGCATGAGATATCGAAATACATTCCAACGACAAAACAATCATGTTAAAGTCATAAAAAAATGATAATGTACCTATTTATTTTATAATTCTTTTATCAGAATTATTCCCTGCATTGTTCTCTTTTTCCATACAGATACATAATATATCGTAATATATCATAATATCATGAAAACATGATATAATATCAATTCCATCATTATATATAAGAAAAACCGATAAATGTCACAGATAATTTCTCCCCTGATTTATTTATTTCGGTGAATTTATTGATTTCTGCGGATTTAAACATAATTAGATTCAATATATTTGACTTTTGATTGATAACCCATTCGATTGAAATAATTACGGTCGGTAATAAGTTCGATGATATTATCGCATCCCATTTTCCGCATATGCATTTTGCGTAGCCTTGAATTAATTTGTTATTTATTCATCGCCGCCAAAGAAGTTGTTATCCGCGATATTATATTGTTGGCACTATACGTTGTGTCGCACACTGCATGCAATATTACATAGCGTTGGAAAATTGTCGAGCTGATATATTGTTAGAACCACCTTTTTTCGCGTAATTGCGGTTTAAACGTTTTTATGGTTTATTTTATTATCGCATTATTTTTGTTGAACGCATCGAATATTCATTTAACAAATGGTGCTGTCAATAGAACATAGTCCATATTTGCCGATTCTGTCATTCAATTCTCTCGCTAATTGAAGTTTAAATTCGCAATTTTACTCGGCAAAACATTACAACGAGTATTGCGGAAAAATACGTTCCTTTTTTTATATCTAATAAAAAAAGACAAGAATTCTGATTCATCAAATGAGTTAATTTATTTCTATAAAAATAAGAGTTATTTTTAATATTGCATTATATAACTGTGTGCCACTCACATGTTGTAATTTTTATGCAAATTAAATATACTAAAAATTTTATACGTTTTATTCTCTCTTATACATATACTAACAAGCCATTATTAAATATATTCATTAATTGAAACAAGTAAGTTTCTTTAATCTTACAGTGACATACGCGCGCGTTCCTTAATTCCTAATAAATATTTTTTAATATATTTGTGAGTTTAACAAAGTATGAAATTATAAATTATAATAAATAATAGATTCTTTTTTGTTAGAAATGCGACTTCTGATTTTCCTGATATTCGAATTCCGGCTCCCAATTACGTTCCTATCTTGCGACAATTAATTGCCGACACGTCTCGGCAATTAACAATCTAATCCACGCAATTCACTGCTTTAGCAGCGCAGTCTCTTTTTCGAAGAGCGTTACAGATGGCCACCGCAAATAAGCATAGTGCACCGTGACGCTGTCTTCTTCGGCATTGTTTGTCCCGAACATCGTCGACGAAAGATCAAAGCTTAAAGTATTCGAAATCGCCGACAAAGGCAGCCGACGACAGCAAGGCGCGCTTTTCCTGAACAGTGCCTGCAATTCTTTTTCACTGCCTTCGAGAAGGGTAAATCGATCGATCTGCTATTAGGTCACGGTGGACACTTCTCACTTGAAACGGCAGCATGTAGTTAGGGAGTCCCCGACACGGTTACAATAGCGATCCCTTGCCACCAACCCGGCTGACTTCTCGTCGTCACTGTAATCGGTCGGCGATTAATCTTAAGGATAGGGTAAGTGGGAGGTACCGACCTTCGTCGAGGTCGCGGCTCGTTCATGGAGTTAATGCAAATTGCGCGCGGAAATCTTGCGACTAGTAATGAGGAGGCTCCCTTCATCGTCGGTTATTTAGCGATAGAGCAATTTGCAAGCCGCGTTTATTAGAAAGCGGTACACTCATCCAAAGGGATATTTCTTCTTTTTGCAGTCGCGAGATCGCGATGTGACTGGCAATGATTGACCTTTGAGCACATTCTATTGCGGAATTACACTTAAAGGTGCAAAATCCATTTTCGCCTGTTACTTTTCTTTTGTAAACAATTGTGATAAATGATTTTTAAATTGTCAGTTTCTTTAAATTTATCTCAATAGTATAATTATGTACTATAAATACTTGATTTTATTTTTTTATATAAAAAATATTTAATTTTTAATACATATGTAATAATCAGGAGGTGTATTGCGATTAGATTGTATTAATATATAATACATATTATATTTTCTTATATTATTATTTTGATTATAAAATCTCTAAAATATAAATTGGAAGAAGTTTTAAAAATTATTACATTTATTATCACAATCATGATAAATATGATCTATTCTATTATTTTTTTGTTTAGAATTTATGATGTTTTAATTATCTCTTATCAGGTTTTGTAATTCATTACAAGTAAATTGAAAGTTAACATACATGAAATAATTTAACTAATTAATAAATCTAAGTAAACAATAATTTCATCTAAATAAATATATAATTAATATCTAAATAAATAATAATAATATATAATTGATCACATATTCAATATTTGGAGAGCATCTCTCATAATAAATTTTTGATTAGTGGTAAATTCTTATTTTCACAAGATGCTTACAATTTAAAAAATAAATTAACAAAGATAGAGAAGAGAGAAGCCTTCATTCAGTGGAAAAATTCAAGTTTCGAAACTTGCCATTTATTTGCTCCTTTTTTTGCTTGATTAATCAAAATTGGGAATAACTCGATGATAATACCGATCATTAGAAATATACTATATGTGACTATAAGCCATTTCCATTCAGCGCGTTATTGTTATCACTACGTCGTTAACGTTCGCGTAAAAAGAGCTCGTATACTTTGTTAATGACATGTAACGAGATAAGGTATATATGCATACCATGAGCGCTATAAAAGCCGGTAGTCTATCGCGATGGTGTTTGTGGAGCGTTTGTAGCGCGCGTATTCATTGTTAGATACTTAGGAGCGAGTAAAGGGAAGACGAGGAGAGGAGAGTGTGAGGGAAGAGAGGAAGGTAGAGGAGCGTGAAAAAGTGCATACTCTCTCGAAAAACGGGTTTGCGGTGCCGCGGGTGCTGCCGGGTGCGTTGTAGTTTATCGTCAGAATCGTGTAGCACGTTACGGTACACCGCGATCATTAGCAGCTAGAAACCGCCTGCTGCCGGCGGGAAGGCTGCACGATACTCTCTTTGATATCCGCTCGTCGTGCTGACTCTTTACGCTGCGGCCGATTCACGGATCCTCCGCGGACTCATGATTCCAAAAGGGACGAAGGGAGAAAGAAAAATTTATCATTTTTTTTCGGAATAATGCCTTTTAACATGACAGAAATATGTATAATAAACCAGTAGTAGTAATCAGAAGTACTAAAAACGGACACTTTATAATGACAATTTACAACCTGGAAAATTGTAATTATATTCTGCGAAAATAAAGTTTTTCTAAAAATAATGAACAGTGGAATATAAGAGAGGATATAATAAAACTCCAACAGAGAGAGTAGAGTAAAAATTTATTATTTTTCACATAGAATAATTACTTGCATAGATTTAACATAAATATGAGAGACTAATGTATAAATTTTAAATATGGACATCATGAAATAACAATTTATAATGCGTGAAAAGGTTTTTAAAAAAATAAGCAGTGTAATATATACAGAGAATATGATAGCACAATTAAATGTTATGATCATAAACAAAAAAAAAAAAAAAAAAAAATACGCAAAATAAAAAAAGTCTGATAATTTTACAATATTGGTTAAGATAATGAAAAGATAAATAAATTAAGAAAAAAAAATTACAATTGTATTATAGATTTTTAAATTAAAAATGAATTGATAGAGAAAAGAAGAAGAATAAAAATCCATTTTCTAATAATTCAATTTAGCTGACGCGGATTCATAAATATAAGACAGACATAAATGTAAATATGAAGATTTAAACAGAGATGTGTGGAGAGAGAGAGACCGAGAGAAAAGAAGTATATTTAATAGTATAGCTCTAATAAATGCATAACAAATATACTAATTATAAATGATAAAAAGTTTAAATCGTTATACATCAGTTCCCTTTTTTGCTTGAATTTTTTCCTCGATTTGCTTCACACAAAAACAGCGTGTTGTAATAATTATATATAATAATTATATATATACATGATATCTTTCAGATACTCCACAAGTATGCAACTAAAATGTTACTTCATGTTTTATTAATAAAAATAAACAAATAAGTTAATAACTCAAAAAAGGAATAGAAAAAGAAGTGATTGAAGAATAAAGCATTATTTCTACAAATAATTAAATAAATTAATAATAAAAATTATAATTTATTTTATTATTGCATTATATTAAATATTTTAATTGATTTTACAAGCTAATCATTAATGAAATTGTATCTCCGCATTATATTTTAAAATATAAGTCAAGTTAATAATTTTTATTTATGTTCTTTAAACTCCTTGTAAATATATGAGCCTCGTACTTAAACTCATTTTAAATTATTGATGAACTATTCTATTTTTTTTATTGGTTCTTATGTTCTTTCAAGTTTATAACAAGTTTAATTTTGTAGAGAGTTTTGTAGAACTTTAAAAATACACATTTAAAATACAAACGAATAATTCCTCTTCCTACCTCTCCACCATTTTCCGTTTCAGCATCTGGCACCGTACTGTTTCCCACTTACATTAGAATTTCAGTGGAATTTCGACCGTGGCTTAACATGGTATCTCCCGACTGACCGAATCTGAATTTCAGTTTTATCCAAATTTGGCTTTCGCCCGGTGGCGGCAACCGACGACGACAGTCCGTATTTGCGTGCCGCAAGCCGCGCATAAATAAATAAATGAATATGAGAACGTAATGGCCGATAAGTAAATTTGCGTAGAGGCTACGCCGTGTATAACATCGAGCGCGCGTTTCTTCTTCTCACCGTATCTTTGAATAGTCGAGAAGATCGAATAATACACGATATCTAGATAGGCGGCGATCAAAGCGATCAACGTGACGTTATTAGCGAAGAACGTGTTGTCGTAATATTACCGTATCGAATTAACGATAAGCAAAAGATTAAGAGTCGGGCATCGGGACTCTTTTTTGTGAGTCATCGTCGAACCGGTCGATACCAATTTAGACCGATTCGGAGTCGAAAACGATTCGACTTCATACTCAAAAGGCGCCAAGGATGTTCTCGGGCGGCCACTCACGAGCTTGTTTTATATTCATAAATGGCAAATGCGTCCAGATTCAATGAACATAGTTATACCTTGTGTGATTATCTTCTTGAACATAACATTGCGGAATTACAAGTTAGAGAATACGACACATATACATATACATATACATATACATATACATATACACATTTAAATACATTTAAGAAGTTTTAATTTACAATAAAATTAATAAAATTAATAAATAATTAATTTTATATATATATATATATGTTGTATCTCTCTCTTACAATAGGTAATTGCCAAATCAAAATTCCATGACAAAACTGATTATCTAATAGATGTAACATAAGGAAGCGGAAAAAGGAACACTATAGTTTAAATATGCGTTATGCTCATGTGCACTGACACGCTTTTCAAGAGACCGATAATTCCGGCCTATTCTTCTGTTAATGACGTACATGATGCAATTACGCGACGAACAATATCCATTTTACTGGGATAATAGGCGAAACAAATTATGATGTTGGTGCGCCACTGTTCAAGCAATAGTGTCATAATTGAGCTGTAAGAGATCATGATTAAACGTTAAAATTACATTGTATAAAAATAAAATAATATCCTTGTTTTACTGATTCATTTGCTAACTTAGATGCAATGACAATTGTTTGTATTACTTATACTTTCAAAATAAATGTAATTATCAAATTTCTATTCACAAATGTTTTTTTTGTTCAGCAGCTTTCCTATTATTTATGTATATTTATTTTTTGTATATCTAATAATTAATGGTAGAAGTTGTAAAAATACTATCTCTATATGCTCTTGATAACCAATTATAGATATGTAAGCGAATGATAATATAATATAAAATTTAAACGATTTTAATTAAAAACATTTATTATGAAAATAAAATTTTCTCGTGTAAATTATCTGGATATATAATTATAATGGAAATTTAATATAATAAATAAATAAACAATTATTTCTGCATGATGGTAGTCATACGATTATTCCCGTAAAATTTTGATAGTAGGCTCAGAATATATACATACATATATACATACATACATATATATATATATATATATATATATATCTATATATATATATATAAAGG
>JBCAUJ010000001.1:15464816-15478227 GCA_038406275.1 Cataglyphis albicans
ATATATATATATATATAGAAAAGGAGGGAGTTGCGACCAGGTGTATAGTAGTGAAGAAAAGGGGGGGGAGGGGTCTCTCGTGGAATATAGGAGGAGAATGTCTCGGAGGGAAGTCGGCTTCTTTCATCCCTTCCTTGGCGTCCTACCTCTTGTTTATCTCTTTTTTTTTCTTGTTCTGCCCCCTTGTTGCTTCAGCGATGCCGCCGGTACACCGTGGCCGAACCGTCACAATCGCGGAGAAGTGATAGCGACCTCGCGATATCCTCTTCGACTAAATCAGAGAGAATTATGAGAGCAAAAATCAGAGCTTCATGCGAATTTTCTTCAAATACTGTCAATCATACGTGCATATTCTTATAAAGGAGCTCGATCATGCTCGTGATTGTCACTAATTCTCACGATTAGAGCGCAACTATTATTGCAGTGAAAATTGATGACAATAATTTGCTTTTATAATCTTGAACGTAAACATGTCTGTCGGTATCGCTCGTAAAAGCTTAGAGATATTAACATGATAAAAATATTATATGTCGCGCAGGGGTGGTTTCCCAAAATTTCGTTGTTAGTTTAATTTGCGCTTCGTGGAGACTAGCAATGATTTTTACGTTACAATTAATTTACATGTCTGTTTTAATTAAAAAGTCTGTTTAATTGACATGCTTAGTTTTTGTGATATTTTGGCTATCGAATTGATTAATACGGTTACGGATACAAAACTGGACACTGCAGACATGCAGTGTACAAATGCAGCTTAATTGGCTTTTCACTGTTGTTATCCTCGTCCATCGGTGAAGACAATTGTAACTTTGCACGGCAAAGCCAGGCAGCAGTACTGTAACAAAACATAATTATAAGCTCTTAATGTTTAAAGGATCTCCTCATTGCGCCGCAAATTTCTAGCTAATTAAATTAAATGCAGGATGTGAAGTTGTATATATATATAGAATAAAGGATTTAGAGGAAATGACAGCGAAACACGAATAAACGTAGCACGAAAGTCAGGACAATAACTGTTTGTTCATTTTGCTTGTCATATGCAAAATGTAAAGTAAGAGTAACATAAAATGTTTAACGTAATAATAATAATAGGATTTATTGTGAGAATTCCAGCATATATTTATTAAATTTACATAGATTGTTAACAAACCAACAATTTATTTGTAAATTAACAAAGGAATTTTTTATATTTTAATATTGATAAATCAAGACACATTTGATACAGAGAGGGAGAAAGAGTTAGCAAAAAGTTATTATTATTTTAAAAGTACATTGTAGCTGAATACTTGTGTGCGCATATATATTGAGGGCTATATTATATATATATTATTATTAATATAAAAAATATCATTAATAACGTTGAATACAATCTGTTATCAAAAAATACAGATTGCATTCAACGTTATTAATGATATTTTTTAAAGGTAATATTCTTTTATTAGTTTTGAAAAAAAGAATCATAGAAATTCAAAATCTTAGACTTTTTTACCCAAAAAAAAGCTTGATTTTTAAAGAAAGAATATATTTGAATCACACATACATACACACACACACACACATAATTTATTTCAAGATAAACTGTTTAAAGATATTTAACGATGTCTGACGAAGCGCACGTTTAATTTTTTTTTTTTATATAAAATTAATAAGACGATTCCGCTTATGCATGGATGAACAAATAAAGTACAGGGTGATGAGTTACCGAGACACGTCGCTGCCAACGAGGATACCCGGGCTGCCGGTAGGGGTAATGAGAATATTCGTGAGGGATAAGAGGAGGAAGGAACGAGCCGTTTACTCGCGCGCCTGACGGAGGCAGGTGTACGTCGTAGCTGTCGGCACGTTTGATGTTGGCCACGCAGCTTCGTGAAGAACGGGGGGATGCGTATGTCGCGCTTGAATCGGTGATGCGTGCGCATGCCAGGGCGGAGGGGGAGGGAGAGGGGCGAGAGTGAAGCAGTGCGGTCAACGAAACGGAAACTCTCGGGAAGGACGAAGAGAACGGGAGACGGGAAGGGATGGGAAGAAGGGGGAGGCGATAAGAGAAATGTGGAATCAAAGAAACAGAAAGAGAGGAGAAATAAAAGTGCGGCTTGCGGGAGCCAAGAGAAGATGAGGTGGGGATGAGAAAGGGGAAAAGGCGCGATATCGCCGATGAAGAAAAGGAATCTCGGCGAAAAAAGGATGGGCCGAGGAAATTAAAATGACGGAGGATAAAAGGCGATCGGGCGGAAATCAAATGGTACGAGAGCGATGGATGGATGAATCTCGATGAATGAATGAGATAATGATGGCTGGTTGTGATGACGATGCGTCGTGATAAGTGAGCGAGTTATTGGATCGGAGAAGTTATTATTACACTTGAGTTGTGTTCCCCGATATAAATGATTATTTATGATAACGTTTTGTAAAATTGATCGACGGTTCAATGAACTACGTTACTGCTTAGCTTATAAAAGGTTAAAAATGATATACGTCACTTTTTTCATAAAAATCGCTGGAATATGAAAATTGATATATAGACTCAAAATACATATTAATGCTTTATTCATGCACTGCTTTTTAAAATTATACGATAATAGTAATAATATAGTAATAATATAGTAATAGTTAAATAGTTAAATTAATAAAGTTTAATTAAATTAAATCTGTAGAAATAAAATGAATCCGTAGATAAAAATCACAAGTTTTGGCGAGACCAAAACAGTGACAGAATCGAAGAGACATGAAGAGGAGAAGCGAATGCTTGCAGAGAGAAGTCGAAGAGAAGAAAGAGAGAGAGAGAGAGAGAGAGAGAGAGAGAGAGAGAGAGAGAGAGAGAGAGAGAGAGAGAGAGAGAGAGAGAGGGGGGGGAGAGAGAGGGGGGAGGAGACAAGAAAGAAAAAGGGAGAAGATCAAGGAGTGAAAAAATATTGAAGAGACGGTGAGGCGAGAAAGGGGAAGGGAAGAATTATGGTGGACTACTATTATGTAAACATCGGAATAGTTTTCATCTTGTCGCTGTATGCCTGCCACCGCACAGCTGACCTATAACTCCAACTCCGAATCGGGGAATCATCGAAAACGGTCCATTCGCGAAATTACCATGGGATGCCGAATTGATGACCCCTTGCCCTACGTGAAAAATACATAAGTCGTTAACGAGAACGAGGGAGATGCTTATTCCCGTATTATCTTAGAATTTTTTGATCCGAGATAAAGATCGCTCATTAACTTATCATGACTATCTATTTTATTTTCTAAATATAATAGATAGATATAAAGAGAAAAATGTTTAAAGGCTTGATATAAAAAAGCTGTAAGTGTCATGTTTTTGCATTATCTTTTCGTGGAAAGAGATTCCATTTACCAGAACTAATAGCGTTGTAAAAAGCTACAGCTACAGCTGCAAGTAGTATAATAGATATTTATGAGGCTCTTTATGAAATATATACAAAATAAAAATAAAAGAAATTGTTTTTTTCTTGTGTTCTCTCAAATAACTATAAATATAATTACAATCGTGGCTTTTTCCTTCTCAGATTTTTCGTTGATATACAATATTTTCAGAAAAATAATATAGAATTTATTAGAAATTATACATACAAAATGTAGCACTTTTACACCTCTAGAGACAATTATGATGTAATTATTTTATTTTATTATATTTTTATAATAGCGCAAAAATAATTTATCTCGATTTACAAAATAAGAATTCTAATGGCATAAATAAGATTATGAGCATGTTATCAATATTAATTAATGTTTATTTAATTTATGATAAAGGCACGATAGCAAGTTTTATGTAATAATGATTTATTTATTAATAAGTTTATTTTATTTATTGAAATTACATTTATATGATTGCATAATTTCAGCATTATTGATTGAATGTGTAAAACATTCATCGTAATAGATAAATGATTTTCTGTTTGGTACAGTATTGCCAAAACATTAGCGATATAATTATTTACGTACACAAGATATACATTTATTAATTTAGGATATTTATTTGTCGCACTTGTTATTATAAGTGGAATATTGCAAATATTATCGTTATTAAATATTATCGATTATTAAATATTATTAAATGTGTTCCTTTTTAACACAATATTTTATTTTGCGGAAAAGTTCTTAGTTTAATCTGTATTGCATATTCGAAAATATTGATACAAATTATAGCTATTATGAGAGAAAGAGATAAATTGATAGAAACAGCTGTTCTGATCTGTCACGTTCGCAGAACACAAAAAAGGCATCATAAATCGATTTGCGAATAAACTGCCCTTTGACGCTTGCTGTGTTTCAATTAAATGTTTAAAGAAAACAACAATTTCGTGATGGCTCGCAAATTTCGCAATATTGTATAATTCTTGATTGTTGTTTCAAATCTTGCCGAGTGATTTTCCCGGCTTGTTACAATTGCGCTCAGAGCGTGCAACAATTGTCATTAAACGAGTTACCTTTTCCCGATTTTTTATACGATCGTAAAAAAATAATTTTCAACAGAAACTGCCTCCATCGAAAGACCGCTTGCACCGCTTGCATATAATACAAGTTGAAAGGAGACTGCCTATCGAAGTGAGAGAAAAACGGCGAAGGAAAAAAAGTGATATTAAAGTGCGCGACCACCAGCGCCGACGCGTCTTTAATTATTATTCCATAATTATGCGCGCGCGTATATGTACAGAAATTTCATCGGATGCGCAGTCGAATACCGGTCCGAACTCTGGCAATCGTTCTGAATATTATGGGTGGGAGGGGGGGGGGAGAGAAGGAAGGAGGAAGGGGGAGAGCAGTTGCGTGTATGTGTATGTCTGTGCGCCAAATAAATATCGATAATGCCTTTTCGGTGCCTTTTCGCGAAAACGAGTCCGTCCATGGGGCCCATAAGCCTCTACTTTATTGTTATTACGACGGCCGACGCCGACGCCGCGCCGCATCGTTTCTCGGGGCAAACGCCGCGGTACACAAGCACGCGATAAATTAATGTAATGCTCGCTGATGGTTAGAAGTTACTGCGCGGGTGTGCGTACACATGCCCTTCCCGGCAATCATTCTCATATGCAAATATGGAATGGCACGCGGTTCGTCGAAATTAATGCTAAGGATTTGGAGGAAGCGATATTTCGTACGTTTTCGTTGTAGGACGGCGCTCATAACAATCTGTTCATTGATAGAATTATTTACCTCTTGTGTTGTTAGGAAAATTTGCATTGTACTAAAAATGTTTTCGATAAAAGCGGTTTTTAAATCTGTATAAATTGCCGGAAAAATTCGTGAGAACTGCCTCTTGTGATTTTCTTTCGTCGCTGTGAATCCAAATAGCTTCAATATAAAGCGAAAGATCCGGAAAATTGTTCGATTTGCATGAGAATAGTTTCCAGGATATTTTTAATACGGATTTTACTGTAGATTCAAAGCGCTAATTATCAAATTTAAAATTTCCTCCAACACGATAATTAAAAATCCAGAGGTTCGTAATGAATCTTATTCATTTTCTTTTCATGCATGTATGCGCATTGATAATATTTTAATAAATCGTAACCTTTCTTTGCATTTAATTATGCAAATAATTTGAAAATATCATAGATTATAAATATCAGTTAATATTCTAAACATTATACAAAATGCTTATACTGCTTTATCATTAATTATTATTAATCAATTAAGAAAAATTTTTATATTTTATAAATATTATTAAATTTAGATATGTGTGTATATATGTGTGCATGTACATATGTACATATCTGATAATATGATGTTCAATTGACAATCTGATCTGAAATACTTGAATCATAATAGATTTATTTTCAGTGTTCATTAAAATCTGATTAATTGTTCTTAAAATAAGAATGGAGGAAAAATAAAATGTTGGTAACATACGAATATAATAAAAAATAATAATCTATAAAATTTAGGAAGATATTTAAGTTATTGAAGTTTCTAATTCTTTTTGGATTTACAGTTAAAAAGTAACGAGACATAGTTTTTCACGTATGAATTCGAGAATTCTGTTATTGAAAACACTTTTAGCAGAAAAATGCATATATTCATACATATTGATCGTATTTAGTTAACCATAAATTCTTAATATAACTCTTACGAATAAATGTAAACATTTTTTTTTTAATTTTTTCAAATTTTTTCCTCCACAATAGTTTTTCAATTTTGACCAAGGAATTCTATATGGAAAGTTGTTATGGGATTTTAGCAGCTTGAAAAACGTGCTTTCGCTTTTCGCGAGCATTTAATCTCATTGTCTCTCGTAAAGAAGTGTGGAATATCACGCGACTAATCGAGGTTCGTGCGAAGGATTCGAAGGATATGAAGCTCGAGGCGCGGGACTTGATGTAATCAACGTCGTAGTACAATACGATGCAATCAAACTTAACAACGGCATTTCCCGTTTGACCCGCGCCAAAATCCCGGCATTATACCGCGGCCGGAGATAATCAAAATATGCAGTTCAATGGTGCACCTGAGTCCGCGCGGAAACTTTACGCAATAAGTTCGATTAATTAATTCTAATCCCGAGGATTAATGCAGCGTAATATAATTAGCAGCCGACCGAATATTACTCTCCCTCTGTATGAATAAATCATCGAACGATATCGGCCTGCATTATTACGATATGGCTGTAATTAAATTGCGGCAGTTTGTTAATTCGACATTCGACAGAATGAACATCGGCAATAAAAATGATATAATTATTAATGACATGACTTTATCACATGTTCGATTTACAAATTTGTGTAAAAAAAAAAAAAAAAATGTAAAAGAAACGAAAATTCCAAATTTGATATCTATTCTTTAATGTTAATATTTGTTTTAAATAATTCTATTTTATGCGCGAATAAATATTTCAAACCAAAACACCATCCATATCGAAAATCTTTTTCCCAATTTGATTGTGTAACTCAAAATATTTGCGAATTAAAAAGCAAATATTTGCATTAAAAAACAGATGAGAAAAAGATTATTGAAATATATTGTACAAAGTTTTTAAAAAAAATTTCTCCGCATCGCAATTAATGCTTTCTCGTTAATTGGAATCCGTAAACAAGAGAGTTTGCAACTTTCCGCAATAAACTTTGAATCGATACGACCTCTATCTATAGTCTAGAATTGTCAGACTCTTCTCTTTCTCCATCTATCTATCTATCTCTTTGTCCTAACTATTATACAATTAAACATCTTTAACTTGATACAAATCAACCGCGCCCTCCAAAAGCACGATGCCTCTTTGTTCTCTCGGATAATTTCTCTCGCATATCTGATCTCGTATTTCTCCACGATTTTTTGCCTTTATTTTACTTTATTTTTACGTTTCGCATGCTTTAATAGTTTAAAGGTATGATTCATAACATCTGTATTATTACATTAAAGTCTTACATTTATAATTAAATTCGACATATATTATTTGACAAATGTTTTTATTAATAATTGATCAAGAACAAACGTAAACATAATATAACTAGGAAGTCCAATTGGGGCGCGTGCGTTATCACGAACGGTAAATATGTATGCTTTCATATTGATAATGCGAAAGCTTGCGTATTGGCGTGGTAAATTGTATCGTAATCGTTACAGACAACGGTCGATTAACTAAACCGATTGTGAATCTATAAACAGTTCTGTAGCCTCGATACGGCAATAGTTCGAGCATCGATTTGGAAAATTACGAATTTTATCATCGAACGATGATAAGGGGAGAAGAGTTCAAACGAAAAGGGAAAGCGTGCGCGCGCACGCTTTATTAAACCTTCGCTTAAATTTATGGGGTGAGCTTTGGTGGTGGGCGCGGCTCGCAGGAAGCGGTACTTACAATCAGCCCAAGACACAATGCGGCTAGATAAATCCGGAGATAAACGCGACGAGGACACACGTGTCCGGAACACGTGTCCTTTTCGTGGCTTAGAGCTACGTAAGATCGACCGCTGCGTCTTCAGATCGTCGCGATACGCGTCGCCGGGAGATCCGAGCCGCAGATCGCTCGATCGGCCCGATTACTTTTATTAGGGCCGATTACTTTATTTTGTTTTCGTCGCGCATAATGAATATTCATTGCATTGAATTGAAAAATGATGGCTTAAATTCATGAGAAAATTCTGTATACTTGCGTCATTATCGAATTGATGTATTAAACTTTAATGTAATGTAATTATAATATTATTAAATTATATATGATTTTTTTAACAATAATATTTTTAAATATGTTTTTAAATAATATTATAATATTATATTAAAACTTAATACATTAATTAAAATGACGGAAGTATGCAAACTTTATCGCGAAGAACATTTTATATATATATAAAATGAGGAATTTTGCATGCGTTATCAATATGTATAAATTGTATAAATGGCATGGATTATAGTTTCCGTGTATGAAAGATGTTACGCAGCATCCAGTCGCGATGAAGTATTTACGCCGAGAGAGAAGAGGGAGTTTTCAGGGTAGCTTCGAAACTGGGCGGAAGATCGGCCGCGTCGGCGAGCCGTCAAAGCAAGCTCGGTTTTATCGCAATAGAAAAGCGTATAACCACATGGCATAGAGAGGCTCCGGTTCTCACAATGCCGGTCACATGTCACCATTGCTTTGAACTATGCCGCCACGCTCTTTCTTCTAAGCTCTCGCCGGTACGCATCCCCCCCTCCCTTCGCTTTACCTGCATGTCTCGCTTGTCGTTCCGCCATGGCAAATGAACACCGCTATATGCTCGATTTCGGATCTAATCGGTTATATTCGCCCACCTGCGATCGCCCGTTTCAGTCTCAAGAATGAAATCACATATGCAGGTTGTTTGTTCTGTCATCATGCGGGTCTTTTCGCGCGTTGTGCGTCATGATTGATCAGTTTCGCGTCGATTATCTGTAACATCTACTTATTGTTAAAGAGGCGAGGTTGACTATGGATGAACCGCGGGCATGAATGTACGAATCATAAAAAGATTTTTAATCGTTTTTTCAATCTCGTAATCATTTTTTAATCTTGTAATTTTTATTTTATTTTATTTTTATTTTATATTATTTTATATTATATATGCGTATTGTATAATATATTTAAAAATGACATATATAGATTATTTCTGTAATTAAAATATATTTTACTAGCGAATTTGGAGTCCGTCTCGGTTTTGGTTCAAGATACTTGATTTTTTTTGAAATTTTCTTGTGTCATGAAACTCATAAAATATAGAAGATAAACACATATACATGCATCCATTTGCAACTTAAATTATATGGAAACAGTGATATGTATTTTTTCCGAGGACGGTACAACGAAATAATCAGTTCGCTTAAATGTAAACAGCTTATAAGGAGGGACTGTAGTTACACGAGGGAACATTTGAAAGATCGGAAGCTTCCTGTGATGTCCCGGCATGGCCATGCTTGCCGAGGATTGCACGAATACGGTGCGCGCTGATGGATCTTTTTATAGGCAAAAACGACGTAATCGTATACGACGACCGATCATGTAATGCTCGCGAGCGCGTATTACATATCGAGAAGTCTGTCGGCGCTTAATTAGCCATCGTTCACCGCGCGAAATCGCGCTTTGATCAGTAGCCCCGATTACTCTATCTGCGCGTAATTTTTTTTTTTTAATCATTTTTGTAACGTGGAGAGAGGACTGTCGAAACTAACTCGTCGGAAATCTCATCGCGATGAAATCGAGCCTTTGACGAGCGATTTTAGCTTTACGTGCGCATATAATCTAAAAATTATTTATTTTATGTAATTTTGAATGATAATGTGATTAATTTTCCGTAATTCTCTTAATAACGTTATAAGATTAACGTAATTAAATTAAATTAAATAATTTAACGGGAGTACAGAATGAAAAAATTCTTAAATCGGTATTGTGTACAAAATATTTCATATTTTATAATTTAATCAATATTTTTTTTTGCCTTTTATGTGTATGTTGGGTAATGATATCTTATAATTAAGTTTGTAAAATAATAATAATAATAATAGTAATAATAATAATTGATAAAGAATAAAATTATTATTATGCAAATAAATTATTATTACTTATAAAATAATAATAATAATAATTTATAAAAAAAATATCGTGCAAAAAAAATATCGATCTTTCCAATTAATTTAAATGATAACACATATTTTTTTCAAAAATCTAAATACTTCTATATATGTATAAAAATATACATGAATTATGTTTACTTGCTTTGTATAATTCCACTTGTGTCATTTTAAAACACGATATTGCGTATGAATGATGCATATTTATTAATGTACGAATTAATGTAGATTAAGCCATATATATGTATATACATTTCTACTCATTAAAAAAAAAAACCGCATATCTATGAGGTAATAACATCGATCCTAGTGAAACGTGATGTAGTTGAGGCTAGTCGGTTTAAACGATACTGCGGCTTTAATTAAAAAGTCTAGAGATTAAATCCTGTGGAAGTAACGAAGATAAATTGTATTCCTCTCCATCTCGTCGAGATTACTTCGGGAAGTGGCGGGCTAATAAAGGCCGCTTGACCGTTTCATAAAAGCGATGAAGATGGAGCTCGTTTTCAGACGGTGATCGGCGTTGCCATGGTGGCTTAAATGCTTTATCCATTTCTCCTTGCGATCATTACCTGCCGTACCGAAGGAATAGTATTCGCATTTACATACACATCGTCGAAAGCACATGAATGCGCATCGCGACGTTTGATAGGCGCCTGATGTGGACGGAAGATTAGGAGACTGGAAGACCTGAATCTTCTCTCATAAGAAGAAAAAAAGGAGACCGACGAAAAGAAGAAAGAAAAAGTGAGAGAGAGAGAGAGAGAGAGAGAGAATGGGGAGGGGAAAGGGGAGAAACGAGAAAGACAAATTACGATTGTCGCAGCCCGAGGCTACCCCGTGCGGTATCCAATTAATAAAAAACTACTCGGCCGATCTTCGTAAAAGTGATAAAGACTCGTTCTAAGAAAGCGTCACGATCAGGAAGCGTCCGTCCGTGAGACTGTCATTGGCGGATCTCGGCCCGACAAATACGGCCATAGGCGACATTTGCATTCGCGTGCGCCAAATCGGTGGTTCGTGCCGGGAAAGATGAGATCGTTAAAAGGCATTTATAAATGACGGAGATTTACAGGCGGAGATCGGCGGATCGATAGGATCGCCGCCGACCGCGCCGGTTTAAACCGCAACAAAATCAAATAAGAGCCGCCGCGACTAACTTGGACGAAGCGCGCTAAACGTCGTTGATTTTCGGCACGGTTTCTATTTCGAAACATTCGAGCTAAAATTTCGCTGAATTTCTCATTATCGGGCAAATAAAGCCAACATGAAATTATAATGATGATAAAACGATTAAAATAGTGTGAATAATTAGATGAAATCGATAAATAAAAAAGAAAATATATTCAATTACGTACTTGATTGAATATATCACGTGCGTTTTATTGATTAAATCTTGAGAATTAATTGTTCTAAAAAATTAATGGATTTTAAAGATATTATTGCAAAATCATTGCGACTTTCATAGATAAGATGATACATGCAATTAAATGTAAAATATATTCTTTACATAAAAAAAAAAAACTATCATCTACTTTCTTCTACATTATCAATGAAATAGCAAGAACTGAATTTTATTTTAAATAAAAAAAAATATATAATAAATTATTTAAATTCCCATATCTATTGCTTAAAATCGTAACATGCAAATTCGCCTTGTCTAAGCCTTGTCCGAGCGATATTGATCGCATCATTAACGATCACTTGTATCGGGGTTGCATGCGCGATTAACGTACGTTAAAAGAGATTCAACCGGATGATTGCGATAGAAGGTGCGGCGAGAGCTTCTTTTTCGGGCGGCATCGTCATCGCGCGTAAACTTATTAAATTACGCACGGTGACGAGGTTCGAACAGGGCGTAGTAATTATGGCGCCTCTTCGGTCGGATTAGGGCCACGTAATGCCCGCAAAAACTCAGCCGGCCTGGCGGCAGTCACGTGGCGGTGATTATCTCTCGATGCTCCGCGCGCGTTGCCGGTTTTTGCACCGCGCGTCGCGTATGTAACGCATCGCGCGGCCGCGGCCAACTGGACCGGGGGCGGCTTTCACGAGTCCGCAAAATGCCGCCACGGCTTTGTAATTACTGCAGTAATCGGCAGATTTGATCCGATCTCTCCTTCTCCCTCTCTCCTCGGACGCTCACTGTGGCACGTCATTTTACTTTTTATTGAAAGAGTGCGCACAAGAGAATACGCAATTTCTTTCGTAAATTAAAATCGGCATCCTGATAACGGAATAATAGCGAAAATTTCTATTAAAGTCAAGTGTATCCAAATTATTAGTGAAATTTAAAGTTTTTTTTTTGGTTTATATTTTATGCGTAAGTTTTATATTTTTTTTTCTGCTTTCTGTATTACGTTTTCTTTTTTTGCGATTTTGTATATTTTGAATATTTATTACTGGTAAAACAATGTGAAATTAAATAGCGTTATTTGTATTACCTGTCTGTCGGTTTGTATACAAAATAAACTGTTTGTAAAGTACACAAATAAATTTGAGATTTTGTATTGTAAAATTAATTGGGATAAATTTTAAAAATTTATGAAGATATCTGACGACACTTCAAAGAGGAAATATATATACATTTACATATCTTTTTTGGAATTAGGACGTCTTATCAAAATGGTGAAGTAAAAGGGTAAAGAAAGCTTGATGATTAAACACGTATATGTTTCAGAACAAAAAAAAAAAAAAAAAAAAAAAAAAAACTGGCTGGCAAGCAACCCATCAAGATGCAGGCGACTTTACACTCGCCATGGAAAGGCTCTGTGAAACGTCAGTTGTCGCGGGCACATGAGCGACCGCGTTACTTGCACCGATACGCTCGGAATTCGCTGAGGAATGCTTTTTGACCGAACCGAAAGCCTTCTCCGAGTGCGAATGCAAAGGCGACGATGACGATGACGAAGTCGTGTGGTTGGGATGAATAATCTGTCTAAATCCGAGGACCACCCACTAGTCCTGTCACGTACGTAAAGAAGTCTCCCGTGATTTATCTTTAAGAGAAAATAAAAATCCCCGATTCATTCTCGAGATAACGAGCTCGATCTTTACACAATTTTCTTTAACGTAGAAATTGCCAGAAATGTTTATTTCTTCTCCTTGGCAAACGTTAACACAATCTGAAAAATTGTTCTCCTTTTTCAAATAATATTTTTTAAAGATATACTTCTCTCTACATGTTTACGATTATTAGACAATAATTGCGTAATTATTTCAAGAAAGATTTCAAAATTTATGCAATATGATTGCGTTTTATGCATATGCCAGAATTGCCAGAAATATTTTATTTCTTCTCCTTGGCAAATGTTAACACAATCTGAAAAATTGTTCTCCTTTTTCAAATAATATTTTTTAAAGATATACTTCTCTCTACATGTTTACG
>JBCAUJ010000001.1:15483087-15523925 GCA_038406275.1 Cataglyphis albicans
ATATATATATATATATATATATATATATATATATATATATATATCTTCAATATATATTATTATATATTATATATATGTCGGAGCTTGAGCTTTGCAACTTTAACATTTTGTAAAATATTTTACTCTTTAAAAGAAATAGTTTGACAATTATTAGAAATTTATCTCCCTCTTTATTTTGTCTTGCATTTTTTAAGAATGATTTCAAAGTACAATTTCTTCGTCCTTTTAAGAAAACAATTTTATCTTATCAATTTTATCTTATATCGGCGATATAAATACATGCATCCATCGTGTTCGTACGCGTGCTCGTTAATTATGTATCTTCCTTTATAAGAGGCATTAAATCTGCGCGACTGCCCCACGGTCATAAAAGATATGTCAAAACAACCGTGAGAAAAAGAAGCTTTGGTTTCATTAAACCGTGCATGATTACGAGCCGTTTGCTTGTGGAAACAGTGTCCAGTTAACTCGTTTTGGCCGCAGTAAATGTTGCTCGTAATCATGTTTCATGCCGCTTTTAATGCGGCAATGAAAAGAAGTATTAATTGATATCCTTACACCTTTGTCACACTGAACTGCTAGTACAGGGGCGGTACATTGCGTTATGAAGTATTTTAATTCAAATCGCGAAAATTTAACTATATTTCGTGCCGATTTTTCCGTTCCTTTATCGCATTATCATCAAAAAGTTTAGATTTTATGTAAGAATAGTTTTCTTAACTGTCATCAATGTCAAATTCTTATCTGTTTTATTATAGAAAATTTATTAATACTAGAGAGCAAAAGAATTAAAAAAATAATAGCTTTATTACTCAACAGAATATTTCAAATGGTTCTGATTATTTTTTATGTTTATATATATATATTTCGGTTTTGTGATAGAAATTATTCTATAGAATCTAAAAATGCTGTTATAACGCTTCTTTTAATGTATAATTATTTATTAATAAATTATTTAAAAATTTATGAATTACCAAATTTAAAAATTGAAAATAAATAAATTGTAAGAACTTTAGTATTAAAAATATTTGCATTACAATCATCACATAAGTAATAAAAAAATAAAAATTTAAATTAAATATTTAAAATATTTAAAATTTAAATAATAAAATAAAAATATTTAAAATGGAAAGCCGTTTCTATTTTATGTCGCCGACTTCGAAGATTCTATAATACTACCAGTACTTACAATAAATTTTATTGGAATTCTTGGAAACGCATTGTCATTCTTACCGAATTTCGCCGGCTGCTCCGATCGTTTACGCGAGGAATCTTGCGCAATTGATGTAGACGGCTATACACGGAAATAATGATACAAAGATGCCGCCTTGCTCCCAGGGGAGGATGATGTCAGGGCTGCACCAGGTGATTTCTCGGGATGAAAATCCCCTGAGCGAAGGGCACGGTTCGTTAGTGTCATTGTGGCCAAGTCCAAATATTGTTGAATTCTTACACAGAGATCTACAGCGAAGATTTTGGGCTTTCATGCCGGTGGCGTATTGTGTGCCGAGTGACAAGAATGACGACTTCATGCGCAACTGAAAAATGTCTATTCTCCCCGATACATTTACAGTTTCTTGAGAAGACCACCCTGTATGTGCGGCAATATTTCTTGCAGAAAACGAAACCGATTTTTCTTAAAGAAAAGTTTCAAATTACAAACTATCTTTTGACTACGATTGAGGAAGATCGACTAAAGATTAATTAAAAAAGATTCTTTTTTTTTAATCAGTTTTTTGGCAAATCACACTTTTAATTCTTTGCGGTTAATTTAAAGTAAAGTTTATTCTAATAGAATCTTTATTCGAGACATAATAAATAACGTTCATAATTAATTTTATTAATTAATTTTATAATATGAGTTTTATATAATTAAATTAAATTATCGATATCAAATTATACCGATGATTTTATTAAAGAATTAAAAAAAGTTTTGCTATGTGATATTTGATGCTGAAAGCCACACGCGTTTGTACGACGATCTATCTAGATATCATTCCTAGCCGAATGTAGGTTGTAGGTTCGCATTTACATTCGGCTTCTAGGTAAGAACGATTTGACCGTAAGATAAGACAGTGCGACGGAGATACGAGGAGAAATAACGAAGATGAAGAAGAAGAAGAAAGAACTCTTCTTCCTCACAGTAATCTTTCGTATATTCTAGACTAGAGGAGCTTGTAGATAACAATGATCAACGAGGCATCGCGTATCAGGACGAGAGAATCCCAATCTCATTGATATTGGCGCTCTTTTATGCGTCGTTTTTTTTTTTTTTTTTTTTTTTTGTACAATCTATCGCCTATTTCCTATTATCATTTCTTCTGCAATATCTTTTACACTTTGACATTTTGACAATTTTTTTCTTTAACGTCAAAATCATAGAGATGTGTAATTGTATATGTAATTCAAGCTCTTTAAGGATGAAGGAGAAACAAGCTTGATAATCGACTTATTAATATTTTTTGGCTTAAAAATTTACAATATAAAATAATATTTGAAAAAAATAAGATATTTTTCTTCATAATTTCCATCATTTGTTCTGTAATTTGCAAAAATTAAATTAATTATTATTTCAGTCATACAAATCATTTTAATTGAATTTATATTACTCAAGATAATTGTTTTGACTTCTTTGAAGAATATGTATAGCAATGAAGATAAACAAAGAAGTTCTATGCTTTCGTTTTTCCTCTCTCTGCTTTCATTAATGTGTAGATTAAGAAACATACATCTTCTTTTAAATCATGAACAAATTTCGCTTCATTAAACTTCGAGATAAGGTAAAGAAAGACAAATTGGATGTACTTTGGATAAAATATTTCCATACAGCTTAATTTTATCTTACGCGGTTTATAAAGTATAGCTATACGTGAGAATTACTGCACGACTGTTTTTAAGCTGTAATAAGTGAAGCAGCACGATATAAGTACTCGGTAACAAAATATGCTTCTCGAATTGTCCAACATTTTTACTCGTCCAGAAGGCCAGGTGAGAGATTGAGAGACGACAAACTGAGAAGGGCAGAAGCCACGGCGCGAGGATCATGCGTCACGCTCCCCTAATTAAGCAAAGGCTGGAGGAGCCGCGTATGTAAATGACGCCTGTTTGCTCACTGCCGGCTCGCGCGTGTACGCACGCACGCATACGGATGCGATGCTGCGCGTTACGAGCGGGTTTAGGAACCGCCGCGTATTTTCTAGTCGTCGTTGCCTCGCGGTCGTCGTCTTCACTGGCGGCGAGAGCAAACACGCACGGATCCGCACGGGCCGCTGCGGAGAGTTTAGCGCCGTGCTGGCGCTAATAAGTGGGAAGCCGCCTCAAATACATCCGGCAAACAGTGCCTCGTTAAGCTTAATTGTCGCGAAAGAAGACGACGGCGAAAGGGAAGGGAAAACGTCGCCGCCGCTGTCGCGACTCCTTTTGGCACCGCCGCCGGCAAGAATTTTCTCACTGAACAATCGCGTCGGCGTCATTTCTGCCTCTTCTTTTTTTCTTTCTTTTTTCTTTCATCATCGTTACGCCAAGAAGACGCGTATATCGACTTTTCCGTATAGACAGCGCCCATGTTTCGGTTCTGCGAGAAAGGGGAAATCTCGCGGCGAAAGGCGACGAGAATGGAGAGCCCCGCGTGCGCGGGGAATGCGTAATTAAGGTCCCGGTCGGTCGTTAGCCAGGTTTTGCGTGTGCAAACGAGCGCGCGGTAGAATTTTTATCCGCCGCTCATGAGTATTTCATGGGGTGTACGTTAGCCGAAAATCAACGTTTTCAATACCTTCGGTGACGAGCAGGGAAGTGAAAGGGAGCGAGGAAAGCGAGGAGAGAATAATAAATTTGAAATATAAAGTAGGTTTTTTTTTTTTTTTAAATCGATGAAATATCACTTAAGGTTGTATGTGACATATATCGAAGTACTAACAAAAGCATTGAAATTTCCTAGATTGTTCTGCTATTTCTTTTGTATATTTGTGCAAAAACTAAGCACAATTCTCTTAATGGTTTGGAAGCTATTTAAATTTAAAGTTACTATTGATTTTTATGGAAAATCGCCTCTTGTAGCACTTATTGACAAATTTGACAAAGAAAAAATATTACCAATAAAATAAAAATTTTCACATATAACACATCACTCAATAAGTCCCCGGTCTGACACATTATGACAACATTGTTGACAGACCCACGTGATTTCTAAAAAAAAATTTGTTTTTCTTAGTTAGACCGGAGACTTATTGAGCGATGTGTTATTAAGGGAATTCTAATAAATATTTGTGCAAAACTTGATTTAACTCCACTAATTCGTTTAAAAGTTATTTACTAAAAATTGTAGAAAAATATTATCTGTCTCTTTTTCTCTTTTTGCAAATTACTCGTTTTTCATTGTTTCTCGCAGTTCATTTCAGAGAGTATTCACGACCAAAAGTTTTTGCCATAAATTAGGAAGAATATTAATTAAAATTATTTTTTTTTACGAAGACGTCAAAATCCATATTATTTTGTGATACTTTAATTTTTTCATAACCCGAATTTATTTTTTTTTTTAATTTTTTAAACAATATAAACGTAAGAAACATGTTTTCTTTTTAATTTTGACAATTTTTTGCAACTATTGTACATCCAGAACATCCTTAACTTATGTTAGCATCGGGCGAATGTTTTAGATTAGAAAAGGAATTCATCTTTTATCTGCTTGACAAATGCTTTTCCAATTCAAATTGTTTCAATGAAATTTTTGAAATATGTGTAGAATTATAAATTTTATTGAATTCTCTTTATTTCTTACAATTCATCGCGCGCAATCTACTCTATCCACAAAAACCTTTATCTCAAATGAAGGATGCAAGTAAATTTGATAAGACAATAAGTATGTCGGTATTGCGTAAATATATCCTGTTGTTTAGCAGACAGTAAAATCCATATATAGCAGTCAATCGATCGGAAATAAAATACTTTTATGCATTGTCCATTTAGAATTTCGCTTTCTCGATACGATAAACTCGATCAGTTACGTGACATGATCGTAAACTGCCATTGTTCGTTTCCCGTTTCGCACAAACTCGTTTATTGCTCCCTTACCGCTGCATTAATGTATTGTATGCGCCTACGTTGATGCACTCGTATGCGTCGTAACGCGTCGACAATGTTCCCAAGAGTATCATTTAATTCCATTAGAGCAAGATCTATCGCACTTGAGTTTCTCTGTCGGGATGATATATCAATCGCTCGGAAGTCAAGCCGATCAACTTTATTGCCTCTAAATTTTTTTAAACTTTAATTTAATACTATACATATAACACATCACTCAATAAGTCTCCGGCTTAACTGAGAAAAACAAATTTTTTTTTAGAAATCACGTGGGTCTGTCAACATTGTTGCCATATATGTGTCAGACCGGGGACTTATTGAGTGATGTGCACAGAATACTAATCATACACACATAAAGCACAAACACACGCAAACATATATACACACACATTTATATACACATATACTATATATAGGCATAGATATTGAGGCTTTCTAAATTAAAAAGGTTGATTTTATTTTTTTTGTTAAATTGATAATTATAAAAATTTGTTTAAATTTATAAAATATATATATATATACAATTTTCTGATCTAATTTTTTAAATGCCTTTCAAAAATAATAATTTATTAATATAAATTTTTTTTTTTAAATTGATAATTATGACAATTTGTGGTGAAGTAATTATATCATGATTTTTTTTACTGGAAACAAGAAACTTGAGTATATATGTGATGCTAGATAATTAATGCTTAATAAGTCTTAGATCAATCTGTGTGCATTTTAAATGTATTAATCTGATTATATTATGTATTTTTTACAAAAATAAGAAGCTAGTTTTTTCTAGTTGGTTCGACTTATTTAAAGACGATATTGTTTGACTCTACTTTTTTTTTCTTAATAGAAAATTTTTTAAAACTCGAAATATTTTACATATATAATGCGAATTAGAATGCATTTGATCGTAGGATCTTTTAGGACATTCTTTTTCTTGTGTTTTAACTGGTTTTGTTTTTATCTGTATTTTTCCCTTTTTTTGATTATAGTTTCCATGCAATCCATCCAATACCAGATGAAAAACCGAAAGCCGATAAAGCTTTGTTTGATCCGACCGATGTAATAGTCTTCTCTTTCATATACGCTTTTCATTCATTAAAGTTTCACGTGGTAATTTCCATTGGTCACTTTCATTACGCCTGACGCATTTTGGATGGGGTAGTATTATACCCATCATATGCTTCATGTTTATGTTCAGTAGTTTTATCGGTCTAATTAAAAATCTATTTTTAAAGTAATTTCTAAATCGGACACACACTGCAAAACTCAAAACGTATTTTTCGACAGATTTACAAAACTTATTAATAAATTAATTACAAAGAGACATTAGAGTTATGTAAAATCTTTTTTTTTTTTGTATTAATTTTTTTCCAATAAATTTATTGGAAAAGTAAAAAAATGTATTATGTCAAATGTTTCACGTCCGAAAGTTTTGTTAAGTCGATAAGTTCTCTGTTATGCGTCTTTCGTACTTGCACTTTCTCTATCAAGGAAAGAAGATCAACACAGAATTTATCTCTCACATGATGCTGGTAATGCTGGGACCTGCTTGATACTTCTGACTGACGTCGCAAGAGAGCGGTATCAACTCGTTATCAATGTTCCTCCAGGATTTCAATGCATTCTCTTTAATAAGAAAATAATGAGAAATAATACTGTAGCTTAAAAAACAGCTGAGTTTAAAGATTTACTGAAATTGCATATAGTTCAAGGAAAGTTCAAAGTACACCTGAGAATTTCTTGGAGTAACAAGAACTATCTTCTAGCTAATAAGACGAAAAGTTCTATCGAATCATGGTAGCTCAGAGCACCGTGAAATTCTTTATACTTTCCATAAAGATTTTTAGGCTGTTATTGGACACGAGGAATGCACAGAAGACACAAAGATAATGTTAGAGGAAGTTAAGAAAATGCACTACATTTTATTAAAAAAGATTTTAAGAGAAAAATCTTGTTTGAAATATAATTTTCAAACATTTTTAAAGACAGATATCACACTCTCTTGACTATACGTCAATTTCATGAGCTCTTGAATTTCTTTTGACATATGCAGGAGCTTTAATTATTTTACTGCATAGAAATATGATGGTATAACTAAAAATAACATTATGAAATCTAAAAATTTTTGAAACTTTTTGAGATCTTTTAAAATACCATAAAATTTTAAAATCTTTTAAAGTCTTTTAAATTTTTTAAACTTTTAAAAAACTTATAATACCTTCACCTTCATTCTTAATTAAAACAAAAGGACGAGTTTTTTTTTTGCAAATATTAAGATTTTGTTTTCACAACTTTTATTTAAATAAATAAAATTATTATTAATAATTTAATAATAATTATAAAAATAATATAATTTTATAATTATATTATTTTATAATTAATTAAATAATAATATAATTTTAATTATAAAAATTATTATTAATTTATTTATTTAAATAAAAAATAAAAAATCATGTAATAACAATTTTAATAAATTTATCCTAGGTAACTTTGCGTGCTATCATTCAGTATTTTCAGATCTTCAATTTTATCATATTTATTTCTTGTGAGATGTTTTGCTTCCAATGTCGAAGAGCATGATACAAACTGCCAGTGGTGGCCTAATGAAACGAAAATTAAGCCAAACCGTCAGGTGGCCTTAAGTGCTGTGTCGCGGCTAGATTGTGCTGGACGAGCAGTTCGTTGCACGCTTATGAAAGAGTATTGCTCCATTGTACTGTGAGGTTAATGAAGAAATTAGCCCAAGTGGTTCCACCGCTGAGCATTTAGATCATTCTTCCCGCGGCTTTGGCCGTAAACGGTTTTATTAAGCTATTGGTAAGAAAATCGTGATTAAAGTTCACCGATTCAATTTGTCTCTATATACGTGCAATAAAAGTAAAGAAAATCTTATCTTCTTACTTAAAAGTAAAATAAAATAAAATAACTGCGAAAATATGGTCGCAGGAGATAAAATTTCATATTTACATAAATGTGAAATACGTATTCAATTTATAATTAATATTAAATATTTATGAGAATCAATTTCACTCAGATAAATATTTTGTAAATTGAAACGCGTTAAGAAAATACGAAAATATATGCCTCCACCAAAAGTCTCATCTTTTCAAAATACTTGAATAATATTGTTGCATTGAATGCTAATTTCATACTTTATAGTAGTTTAAATGATTTCTTTTGCTCTCTCTACAACTTTGATGAAGAAATTATTTCAAAAATTGTATGTAACCTTTACTTATTATATTTTTAAATCATCTGACACACACAAAAAGAATAATCCTTCTTCCTCTCTTCTTCATTATTTTTTATTTATTTTAAATAATGTAAGTATCCTCACAATGTTTTACAAAAAAAAAAAATAATTTATCATTAATAATTTATCATTTTACGCAACGAAATACACAGATTAATTAAGTCATTAAATTTTTGCGCATTATTTTTTAGTCTTAATTATTTACATAATATTATTTTAACTCTTTTTTGTGTGCGCAATACATTCACTTTACGTATATTCTCTCTGTTATTTATATAAATAAGAAAAGTTAAATTGTTGAATAATTTGAAGAGGCGTGTTCAGCTGGACAAGTGTAAAGGGTAGCGGCTAGTGTATAAAGGGATTGAAAGGGATAGAGGAATTCTCGAGTTTCCTGGATATCTGACTGTCAATGTTCTCGCTTCTGCCTCGAATCTCGTCTGTAACATTACAACCACGTTTATACGGTTTTGTCGACTTCCTTTCGGAATGTTGCAATCCCGAAACACGAAATGAATGTTACTTGTGTCCCGTGCCTTTTGCATGTCATGCATACCGAAGCTGCGAAGTATGAATCTCACTTCCGGTATTTTGGATTTGACTTTTCTTAACTGAATAAAAAAAAAAAAAAAAAAAAAATGTGCACGATTACTTCAATGAATTTTAGCAGAATTTTAATACGAACAAGAAGTAGATTTAAGAAATGTCAAATTTTCTTTTTATTTTATATATAAATTTTTTTATGTTTCCTTAGAATCTTTAGAATTTTTTTTTTACCCTTAATTATGTCTTATTTACGACTATTACTTAAAATGAACAGGTTTAATCTGTTGCTTAATATGGAAATATATTTTATTATAAAGATATATTTTTATTGGACGGATAATAATTAACATATTAGTTGTAGTCTCTTATTCAGATTCTTAATAAAATATATTGACTTGGAATAAAATATTTTGACATCTTTTATTATATTAATACAAAATGCGCGTGCAACGTGAGATGTAATTGTCTTTCATGCAAGTTAATTATATTTTCATATAGTATTATTATAGTGAATTATTATTATACTAATGAACAAATTAGAATCATTAGCATTGTAGTAATTGTACATTACAATTATTGTAATTTAGTTATTTTACCTCCTAGAATATATATTACATCGTATGTATATCATGGATGCATATATTATCATACTACATTTATACGTTTAGTATAAAATAATGAAAGTTATTATTAGTTAATTATCTGTTTAAAGGGAATGTATGACAATAGTTTTCACGACAGTAGAAACACATTACAATACTTTTGCAATATTTTAAAGAATTTTTTGAAACCAAATGTATGAGAAGAAAGATATTGAAAAATATTTATTGCACGTCTCTCATCAAAATTTTATTCGAAAAAACAATAATATAGTACGAAATAAAACTCTCTCCTTTTTTTTTCACTTTCTCTTGTTTGTTCCTTCCGATAGAAAATACCAATTTATATTAAATTTTTGGCAGAATTGGCAAGATAATAGGAAACAAATAAACATTTAATTAAAATATATGTAATGTATAATATATATTTATTATCTAATATATAATTTTATTATTATATATGTACGTTATAATTATATCGTATGATGAAATAATTTTGCAAATTTAACTTCACTCGATGTGTAGTATATCTATGAATTTTTACACGACATTCAAAATTATATCGTTAAACAAAATACATTAGACAATAGTTTTTGTCCATGTAAGGAGAGCTGCTGTATTGTAATATTTTTTTTTTTTTTTAATTAATCTACATATTCAAAGTCGGCGTTTACAATTTTTATTCTCTTTCTGAGACTTATAACATTATTTTAAATAATGCAGTTATTAAAATTGATTTTGAATTCTTATATTATTGCCAGTATGTTATTCTTACAATGCTTTTAATGCCTTTACAATAATTTATTTGCAGATATATTATAGATTCTTGGTAGATATTGACTAAGATTAAAATTTTTATGAAGAAAATCTATATGTCATATACGCATAGATTAAATTATAAGAAATGCAATAGATTAACGTGGAACACTTTGTGGCTAGGATTTAATCGCTTATTTATATATGTATATTAAAAATTGTTTTTTTTTTTTTTTTTTTTTTTGAGGTGGTTTTGTATGTGTATAACGTACAGATTAAGAATTTTGTATGAAAACAATTTGAAAAAAAATTTCTGCCTTTTGTAGATATATCTGATGTCGTTTGCGGTTGATAAAATCGATTTTCGCCCAGTGAGATTGAAGCTTGTTATGACTTGATCAATTATCTCATTTTCCGGAAACACATTTATGATTACTGACAGTGACAGATTCCTGGCTGTTTCATATGGGATTGCCAGTTTGGTAATTCCTCACTTCCTGCTAAACATACTCGATATACGGTATGTCGTATGGCGCCGCAACACTCACGACTATTCCACGAATATGCGGGTTTGCGGATCCAACAATGGCTATTACGCTTTACTCGAAGAGCTCGCAGATTATACAGAAAGGAATGCAATCAAATATGCAGACATAAATCAACAAACACGGCCTGAAACTAATAGAAAAGTTTCTCAAATTTATAGTGGAACTTCTCTCATACAGAACGTACTATTTTATATATTCGCATACTCTAATAGCTATTGGTATCAGTTTTTATATGTTCAGTGATACGAGAAGAGAGAGAGAGAGAGAGAGAAAGAGAGAGAGAGAGAGAGAGAGAGAGAGAGAGAGAGAGAGAGAGAGAGAAAAGGGGAGAGAAAATCGGATATCAATAACTCGTATTTCGTCTTGGAGATAATTATTAGGAACGCTGATATGTGATCTTGTTTTGCGGAAAATCACATTTTTAAAAATAAATATATTATTTTGTGATCTTGATTAGACAGCCATGCGAATCATTGCATTTTTTTTATTGTTTTAATGGAATTGAAAAATTTATTATTTAAACTAATGTATATGTATATAGGATATATACATTATACATGTCAATAATGTAATAAATATCATCGTATTGTTATTAATTAATTACATTCACTCAATTTAAATACTCTTTTCCAGAATATTGTTGGATAAATTATTTAAAATTTTATTTGTTGAATTCTGTATGAAATATTTTCTTTTAACATTTTGTAATAGTCTATAATGCATATCAAAAAAATTATAAACATATATTTTTATAGTCACATATTTATATTATTCGTACAATTCAGTATCTAATAAGAGATACGAACGGTTCTCCAGCAACGCTAAAATTCAACTGGTGTCCCATAGGAACTAACTTTAGAGAGATGCAGTTAAATTAAACTGAACGCAACGCGGCTCGTTGTGATTGATTAGAATTTGGTTTCAAAACCACATATTGGTTTTCAGCAATGCACGCTTTTAAGCGCGAGTACTTATGTACACGGCAGATAACTCTGTACATTGATATTTTGAAATCAGACCAAAACTATTTTGTAACTCGATGACTTATGTACTTGATGATTTACTGAATTAAAGAAAATACATACATTATTTGTTTGCTCTCTATTCTCGAAATACCTATTGACATTCTATATCACAAGATAAGAGATTGATGTTACTACAGGAAATAACATCTCGTCATTATAACGTTTCATAATTTTCCAAAAACTGTCAAGACATATATATTGGGTTGTTCGGAAAGTCATTTCGTTTTTTTTGAGGAACATGAAAGACAGTTTTCGTATAATGAATAAATATTTTATTAAATTATATCGAATTCGACAAATTTAATCTCTCACCGATCTCTCGTGTGGTTATTCGCCGATTTGCATCAACTAATGCCTTTATCGCATCTTTGTCAGCTTCGAAAAAACGAAATGACTTTCCGAACAACCCAATATTATTCAATTTTATATCTTCAATTACAGTGAAATATTGATGCAATTTATTGGGAAATTTTATCAATAATTATATTTAAATTTAATAATTATATTTAAATTTAATAATTACATTTAAATTTAATAGAATAAGAAATTCACTCGGAATGCTTTTACTTAAATATTTATATTTTTTTTTTTGGAATTTATTCTTTATAATAAAATAAAAAACGGTCGATGAAAGCACATTATATGAAATGATTAAATCTAATTTATACTAAACTTACTCTAACAAATAAACTGGAAAGTACAGGTCTAAATAATGAAAAATAAATTCTGACGCCACGTGGTCGAGCATTATCGGACATTTATGTGCGATCGTTAGTCTATTTCGTTCTTGCGCAGGACTCCGTTCGGCCATTTCGAACGCTACAGAATTGTACAACGCGAGGAAAGGGTCGACCGGCTGCCGTAAATGTTCCTTTTAACGTCATTCTCGCAACGCAACGGCCATAGTTTAACGGCACAATAAAGCCGTGACATCGCAAATTATAAATTGTCGCGTGGATTGTTTATCGGCCTCGCTACGCTGTACGTTCGCCCGTATTTCCGTTTCCGAGATCGCGGAAGCTGCGATCGCAACGATAGTTTCCTCCGCCAATAATAGTCGTTCCACCGGTCATTTTGACAAGCCGAGCACGCAATCTGCTTCAACGCATATTTTCTCTCTGTTAGAAACAAATTCAAAATTCAGATTTTAAATGCAACGATTCAATCATTTCAAGACATATAATGTGTTGCATAATGCATTTGATATCTTTTCCAAGAATCTGAAAATTCTTACAATTTCTGCGTGCATAAAAATAGATGTATGACACATCACTCAATAAGTTTCCGGTCTAACTAAGAAAAACAAATTTTTTTTTAGAAATCACGTGGGTCTGTCAACAATGTTGCCATATATGTGTCAGACCGGAGACTTATTGAGTGATGTGTTATATTCTTTTAAATTTTTACTCTACATATTTTATATCTGTCTTTTTTTTGTCCCTTTCTTTATATTCAAATATAAATATCGAATCATAAAGGAGATTCTATTCTCGACTCCGGAATGTCCAAAATTTAATGTTCAAAAATATTTGTAAAATAATGTTATTTACAAACATTATATAATTATTTATGCATAAATATATAAAATTTTATTGTTCGTAAATTATAAGTTCTAATCAGAGGTGAAGTTCAATTTCTTCATTCGTATTTAATTTTATGAAACCATCGTTGTGTCATTAAAATTATTGAGTGTCCATTAATGTCAAGCCCGATATATTGCTCGTAATTATTATTCGAGATGATCGATTTATCGTGTAGCTGGCATTCCCTAGGATTTTCCGTGAAAATATATGATATTGGGTAGGACCAATTTCCATAACAGAGACGATGCATCGAGCTTTAGATATCGATTATTCGACTTTTCGAAGATATCTCTTCACGTAATATTGTCTGTCTAATAGAAACGGAGATAAATTTACGGTCATCTTATCTTATGCAGCTTTAAAGTTCGTCTAGTAGTTCTCCGTAATTGTTAATTGGAAGTCTTCTCCCTAAGATTAAACTCTACGATCTTTTCACGAACGTTCTTGTTATGCTTATAGTACATCCAATATAGCTTCAATAGGGGATAATTGTCTCTCGAAGAAAATTGAAAACAAAGCTTTCATTCGGTTGCACGATAAAGTTTATAAACAAATTTTCCCGCGCTCTTATGCTTATGACTTTTTATTGCATTTGAAATAAATGCTAAATATAATTATAAATAGTGTTTAATGATTTATAAAGAATCAATTAATTTTCAATTAATAAAATGTAAAAATTTTAGGATTTTTGTTAATCTTAAATACTATATTGTTTTTTAATTTCTTAACGATTTTTCCTCTATTTTTCTGCATACGTTACTTTATGATAAAAAATAGTTTTATATTATCTGATAAAAATAAATTTGTCCAAAAAATAAGATTTATAAAGACTTATAAAGACTTATCTTTTTTTTTTTATAAATACATACATATATCGTAATTTTCAAATTTCTAAAAATTATATATCCGCATTTGATCACATCTAATATTTTCCAAATTGTTTTGGCACAAAGGAGCAATTGAATTTTGCATATCATTATCTGACATATTTCTAAATTTATCAACGCGTCGTCGTTTCTTTCAAATATAATAGAATTCTATTTTTTTTTTTTTTTTCATATTTGTTTTAAACCAGCAATTTTTTTGAATCATTAATTCTTATATTTTGCACCTGGTGTCGTTATATATGTGTTTCATATCTTGTAGCTATCCATATTTCTTCGTTATCAGGGGGAGAACGCGGTAAGCCGGCCGAATTAAGTGCGGAATTGCCGGGAGAGTTTGCTTTAACACGAGATGTAAACTCTCGATATATGTATATTTCCCTCTCGCAGTTTCTCTCGGCGACGAAACGAGCGTACAGGGACTTCTAGTAAATCTAAAAGTTTTCCATCACAGGATAAACTCTTCCGGAGAATTTCTGCGTTTTTTCGCATCTTTTGCTCCTTTCCCTTAACCAGCTTTTCGTATAGACTTCGCGTATAGATGCCATTTAGAGATTGGCCAAGTTTCGTTGAGTAACGCTGCTAATTACGAAAGAACGAAAGGAAACCAAACTCGTTGGCGCTATCGCGGGGACCATTAAGACCTGTTGATCTCCCAGTGGATATCCGCTCTGATCAGATGCTTTTCTCAATGGATAGATGCGATCTCGCGAGAAAATAAAGGTGCATTTCGTGTCAGACAGGATTTTGTTTCAAATATGCTTTCACGTAAAAATCAAACAATTGTTAGAGAAACGAACGAATAAATGCGCTTCTAAAATTTATTCTCGAGAAAATGATGCAATAATATTTTTTCAAATAAAAACAAAATGCATAATAATGTAATATATAATATATAATCCTTAATAAGATATAAATATATATATTTAGTATATATATATATATTTATATATATAACAAGATGATATAGCATTTAATAAACAAATAAATTAAGAAATAATTATTTAACAAACAAATTAACATTGGCCGTAAAACTTTCCGAAGTGTATTGTATCAGTAAGAGACACTAAGGTTTTCTAATATACTTTCGGCTTTCAAAAGTTTTCTCGATTTTCCGCAACGAGATGCACTCCGTTCGACGAGCATAGATTTTCCATATCGCTCCTCTCTAGCTGAAACTTTTGTTTCAACGCAACGCGATACGGAAAAGTTCGATCAATGTGTAAGAAGGAGGGTAAAATAGTATCGCGATGGGATAAGGCGCGTTGAAGACAAGGGAAAGAGATCGATTACGCGGCTCTATTTTCGATTATGCAGCATCTGCAACGCGCGGAAATACTGCCAAGATGTTTTATTAAAGTGGCGTGGGCGTCGAATTTCAGAGCAAACGCGAGAAATTGTTCGAAATTACTGACGGAGATCGAAAGTTAACGAGGTATCGTGTTCATCGATCGATCTAAAGCCTCGCTTAAAAGCGCTGCCTTCTACTTTCATTACTGCAATTTATCCCTCGGCGATGCGGTGTGCAATCATTCTGTAAAGAAAATTCTCCTAAAATCAAACGAGACAAAGTGTGTCTGCGAAGGTTGACTGCTCGAATAAAAATTCATCATACCCAAAGATAAGAAAAATCTCACCTATCATGTTTTATTGTTAGTTAACTTATCATTCTCTGACGTTGTATATGTTATATGTTAAAACTGTATTTTTTTATATTTATAAAAGATTTATATCAGGATAAACTGCAGAACGGAAGAAGTTGATGGATTGCCTTGTGTTATCTGTAGATATGATTAAATATCGGATATAACAAGACGCACATATGAAATTCAATATAAGGGAAAATAAACAAGAGTATCATAACAGCAACATACAGCGCAGGTAAAGGTCATGAAATCCTCTTGAAAAATTGTAGTCAAATTAATTAGTTTTTATATAAATTTAAAAAAGAATATATATATATATATATATATATATATATAAATAAAAAAAGTATATTGAATTGGGTAATTTTTTATATAAAAAAATAGAATCATCAATAAATTATTTAATAAAATTACTGCATTTGAGCTGTTCTGCTGAAGAAATTGAATATTATTTCTTCAAATATATGCTTGTCTTTATATTAATTATCTAACTAATTTTTCCAGATTCTATCATTGCTGTGATAATAAAACAAGTGAATAATCCTGAAAGCAGACTTGAAGCAAATCTACAGATTTGGAATTATATGACAGAAATCTTTAATCATATAACTCAATTAACACATCACTCAATAAGTCTCCGGTCTAACTAAGAAAAACAAATTTTTTTTTTAGAAATCACGTGGGTCTGTCAACAATGTTGTCATTAATGTGTCAGACCGGGGACTTATTGAGTGATGTGTTAATATAATTTATATATATTATATACATTTATAAAGTATCTACAAGTAAATTTAAATACTTTTGAAGAAAATATATCAGAATATTATTGATATAATTATATTTATTAAATAATTGTGATCAGTCAAATTAAACAATTTTAATTACTATATCTTTGACATATGATATCATTATTGATATTTTTATTATATTAGCTAATGTTATATTGATACATATCCGCATTAATCTCAGAAAGCGAATTATTCTATCCAATTTTGTGTATTTGTATATATATTTCAAATAAATCCGATACACTTTACACATTCCATGTTATTAACTGATAATAGCTTTGTGGCCGGACAATTACATTTTATTATTCAAATAAACTTGATTGTTAGCATCTGTGAATTGATTATTTAAGTGACCAGATAAATACTTAACAGTACAATCAGATTCTCCTAAATGCATGAAAATAGATATTTCATCTATCGATTATCATCTATGGTCTATCATTGTTTATTCCGTTGCAATCGGAAGCTATTGTTACGACGGATATGATACACGGATAATTGCAATAGTTGATGCAGTATTGTGGAGTAATATGTGTCAGGATAAAGCCAATTCGAAATGGCTGCCAATCGGTTGAGTCTGATTAATGATTGATCGGTTGACTGTGTAATGCTACGAATCTCGAATTGATTGAAGTTACCTTCTCGGTCGACGCAATGCGATACGCTGCATGAAACCGTATGCATCAAACTGTGAGGCAAAGGTGAATGTTGTTTGGAATACATGTACATTCCGATTCTGAGAGCGAGTTATATCGATAGCCTAGGGTTAACCAATCCTACTTTAATGACTTGCCGGCCCTTTCTAGATTATTGGCATATCTACGATACAGTTGACTAACTAAGATCACCGATAATTAGCATTAGTATTAATGAATTATTTGAAGAGTGAAGAAATAAAAAATTTGATTCAACAGATTGTATATATAACGAAGAAAGATTGTTGGAAATCATTTAATTAAAAAAAAAAAAAATATGTTACATATACATGTTACATATTATTTTTTTAAGTTTTAAAATAATTTTTTGGAGAAATAAAATCTTATGTAAAAAAATTTTATTTTATATTTTCAATTAATGTTTTTATAAAAAGCAATCTTTTCTTGTTTGTTTTGAACTATAATTTATCTTGTACAAAATAATAATATCTGCAACGTTAATGCAATCATTGATATTTTATAATATACAAAAGTAATAACAGAAAACGTGTACTTACACACACACACACACACACACACACACACACACACACACACAGGGAACCAATGATACAAATTTGCTAAGCAGCGGTACTGTAAAGGTTCTAATGTAGCAAACTAGATTGATTGAGTTACAGGCAATTCGTGAATTTTCCCTGCATTATAATGTAATCTCATCTGCGGAAATCAACAGACATGTCAAAGTTTAAATTTCTCCGGCGTGACATTACGAATTGTGGCCGTACATAGTCTAAACTAATTCGTGTTAAATCGCTCTCTGGCACTTGATTTACCTAGTATAACTAGTTGAGTGGAACGATTGGTCAAGCTTCCTTCTCTCGATTATGATTGTTTATTAACAACGCGAGCTGAAATATATATGTAGTGATGTAGTATGCCTTTTTCAGAAAAAAATATTGATAGAGAGGGAGAAAGAGAGAGAGAGAGAGAGAGAGAGAGAGAGAGAGAGAGAGAGATTTTTTACACACTTAAAACTTTATTTCAAAATTTTAAATGTTTTTATTGTGGTAACATTTTATTTTGTTAATAACATTTTTTGATATTTCATATACGCGTATACTTTCGAGATTTTATTTCTTCACTTATGCCATTCGTCGGCGAAAGCAACATGTCGAAGAAATTTTATTCATTGAATTTGATGCTAGTTGGTGCAGCGCATCACTTGAAATTATTCAGGATTCCGGCATCAGAAATATTATTCAAAAACGAGGTGTTTAAAAAATATCGCGATTGAAAACATTAAAAAAATTGCTTTATTAAAATTGCATAAGTGTTCTGCGGAGAACACATGCATATCATTATAAAAGTTTACGAAAAAAAATATATTTAAAATTATATGCATAAATGGTTTTTAAACAGCACTCGTATAGAATCATTATGTGTCATAATTTTATTCGATAAGAATTATTCCGTGGATTTTATAAGGGCAGAATATAAGTATAAAAAAATTCACTTGTCGTCGTTCCCACGAGAATAGTACGTGTGTTTAATGAGTTAGCCATATTTTCTGCAAGAGACTTCAATTTCACGCTACGACAAATTTACAGCAATTTCGTTTGCCTGACCAGTGAACATCTCACTTTGGTCAACTTTACTGCTGATAAAGAATTTAAATTCCTTTTTTTTTTTACACGAAGAAAAGTGAAAAATGCAAATTGTTGGTTGATAAACGATCGTTTGAATCAACTTGAACACGAATAAACAGAGTAAACAAGAAACGAGAATTTATAGTATGCATCGACTCATGCATAAACGTGTAACATGAAAAATATAAATGCATCCCTTAGAATGCGCAAATATTTGGATTTTTGTTATTTTCATTCTCAAACATTTATTCAAATTCTTTATGCAAAAATCCCAATACTCAATATCCCAACCTTTCCGATTCCGATTACGATATAAGATCTTTGTTAAAATTCGATTGAATTTTGATTTGTTTATTTCAATTTGCTTCAATAATGTTTTGCATTTATTTTATCTTCAATATAAATATATATATATATATTTAAGGATGTATGTGACATATATCAAAATATTAACAAAAGCATTAAAATTTTATAGATTGTTCTACTATTTCTTCTGAATATTTGTGCAAAAACTAAGTACAATTCTATTAACGGTTTGAAAGTTATTTACATTTGAAGAATTTACTATTGATTTTTATGGAAAATCGCCTATTGTAACACTTATTAACAAATTTGACAAAGAAAAAATATTAGCAATAAAATAAAAATTTTCACATGTATTAAGGAAATTCTCCTCTCCCTCTCTTTCTCCCTCTGCCTCACTGTCTTTTTCTCTTTAAATAACAGTTATTTTTTAAAAATATTAAAAATTAAATATTTTGTCCGATGCTTTATCGTTCTTTTCGATGATTTAAACATAATTCGAATTAAGGACGCGCAATAAAATAGTCAAAATGCAGATCCAAATAATTAATGATACGCTCTCTGATATAGTAATCGTTAATTTAATAATTGATCTATAATTCAAAATTCTTATATAATTTAATATTCCGTTTGTATATACGTCGCAATATGGAAAATATTTTGGCAGCGAATTAACAGTAACATAATATTCAGCCTTGCTGACGTAAACATTCGCTATTGTTTAGTTTTACGGCTTTGTTATTACTCATACGGTGACACTTAGTCACTTAGACACTTAGACACTTAGAATAGTTTTGTAATAGTGAGAGAAACGTTTCTTTGAATTTCTTTCTCACTTATCATTCGCACGGCGACACTTGAACAGTGATATAGTTGGTTCGAGACGCTCCGTCAAATTCTTTTTCTAAACGCGATCGCGACAAAAATCGAGAGATAATTTGATACAATTAATTCTCTCTTCATCTCCCTACCTTTCTCTCTCTCTTCCCCCACTCCCTCCCCCTTCCTCCTCTGTTTTTCTTTCTAAGTAACAATTATTTCTTTAAAAATATTTAAAAATAAATATATTTCCTCCAATACTTTATCGTTCGATTTTTCGGTTTAAATATGATTCGGATCGCGCAATAAAATAATTAAATCGCAGATTCGAGTAATTAACGATAAACTCTGTGATATATTAATTGTTAATTTAATAATTAATTTATAATTTAAAATACGTGTATAATTTAATATTCTGTTTGTATATACGTCATAATACAGAAGATATTTCGGCAACGAATTATCAAAACATAATATATAACTTTGACGATGTAAATATTAGCGCGCTATTGTTAACGTGTTATTAACTTACGGCTTTATTCTCACGGCGACACTCGAACAGTAAGGAAGTAGAACGCGAGACATTCCATTAAATTTCTCTACACAATGCAATCGCGAAAAATATCGGGAAATAATTTGATATGATAAATAATTATCTTTCACCCTTTAAACTTTAAATAATACGTTAAATAATAATTATATCATAATGGATAAATTTCGAAACGAGTATTTTGCGTGACGTTTTAACCAAGAATCTAAATGATTAGAATCAAAATTGTAAATTATTGTTTTCTCGCAATCTTTTTCTTTCTCTCTCCTTCTCTCTTTATGAACAATAATTATTTCTTTAAAAATACTTAATGTTTAATTATATTTTATCCAATATTTTATCGTTCAATTTTTCGACAATTCAAATATGATTCGGATTGAGGAGGATAATAAAATAATCAAATCGCAGGTTTTGAATAATACGTGACATAATAATAAACTCCGTGATATATTAATCGTTTATTAAATAATTGATCTATAATTTAAAATATTTGTATAATTTATTATTCCGCTCGTATATATGTCATAATACACAAATATATTTTTGGCTGTGTCAATAACATACTGTTTGGCCTTGGTGTAAACATTAGCGCGCTATTGTTAAGATGTTGCGACTTTCAGTCTTGTTATCATTGATACAGCGACGCTCGAGCAGTAAAATAGTGGTGCTCCAAATGCCTTTTCTAAACGCAATCGCGACAAATATTAAAATATAATTCGTTATGATTATTATAATTAACGATTAATTAACTTTTAAAAATAAGAAATAAAAAATAACTCAATAATAGAGATAGGATACTTTTAGTGTGGCGCATTTTGGCATCGTGTAAATATCAAAAATTTTCGACTAATCGTAATTAACTGTGTTTTCGCGAGGGAATGTGAACATCACGAGAAAACGACAAGAGATAAACAAGAAGAGAAAAGATGGTCCTGAAAAGTATCCGACAATGGATGGAGCTGAGGTATGTGTGATAAATAATTTATTTCTATTTATCGTGTATATTCATTTCAAAATATATACATTGCACAGTTCTTTTTCCGTTTCTTCAATAATGTATAAAATCCAATCTAAATTATCGTATAATATATCACTTGTTTTTTCAAATCCTATCTACATCGCATCTCTTTTAATCGAAAAAAAATAGGGATGCGATATAGATAATTTATTTTCAAATATAATCCCACGTTATAAGTATATAATTTTACAAAATTACGTATAATACCCTCCTAGGGTGTATCTTTGCCGCGGTGAGAGGACTTAGTACCTTAAGGGCCTTAAGGTCTCTAAAGGTTTACTGAGAAGGGGAAAACCAAGCATCCAACGCCGTCGTTGCTGTCATCGCGCCGCGGATGGCTCGTCGTATCATTAGTGCTATCATCGTGCCGCGGATGGCTTATCGCGGCGTCGGTCCCGTCATGGCTTATCGCGGCGTCGGTCCCGTCATCGTGCCGTAAACGGTTTTCGCGTCGCGAAATTCGAAAGTACGGGAGTGCCGTTTATAGTATCGCGTGTGAATCAATCTAAGAGGAGGAGGAGGCGGCCTAGGAGAGGCATCGGGCTGTGGTGGAGCAACCCTAGTAAGTAATTTATTTATTTGGATATTAATTATTTATTAATTGCGTATGTGCAATTTAAATTGAGCAATTATTTACGAAATTTGATTTTTTATTTATATGATTGAAACAAGAGAGAGTAAAAAAAATTTTTATTTAAAAGCTGTCATCTTATAAAAGTTTTCATTTTTAAATTATAGTTTTTACATGAAATTATTAATTATTAATTGGTGTCTTTTTTTTTAAATTTATAATATTATTTTACTAATCTGTTTTATTAGTATATGCATCAAATATAACATTCAATGTCTACAATAAATTTTGTTGAATTATTAATTATTTTATGTACTGCTACAATTTGGTTCTATTTGTGTTACAGATCAACCTAAAGATCCCCTAACATTCTAAGAGGAGGAGAAGGCTTAGGAGAGGCATCTTGCATTGGCAGCAACCCAGGTATGAGTATTATTTTTATATTAATTGTTATAAATCACGTACATGCATTAATTCGATTCAATCATTATTTGAATAATTTAAACAAAAGAGACTCATACTATAAAAGTTTTTATTTAAAAAAATAGTTTTTTTTTAATTTATAAAATTATTTTATATTTATATATCTTCTTATTGTTATACGCATCGGATAAAATTCGGTACACAAAATAAAATTTTGTTGAATTATTATTATATTTTGGGCGCTGCTATAATTTGAATTATATTTGTATGTTGCAGACAACGTAGTCTCAAGATCAAATCTCCGCTGTTGCGCATCAGTGCCGGTGAGTGATAAATTTTATTTTATTTTGAGGTGACGGATCCGTAGATGCAAATGTAGATTATAGATTGTAAATAATTCCGTTGTCTCAAAATGGATGGGCTAGAAGAGATAAAATTAAATAACTTTCAATAGATTTTTTAAATATACATTAAAACATATTAGAAACATAATTTAAAATATAAATTAAAACAAAAAGTTGAAAAAAATATAAAATATTTTTCATAGCCCATCCATCTTTATTATTATATCAATGAAAGCTTTAACAGTTTGTCATGCATCGTTTTACTATAATAATATTTATAATAATATGTAATTTGTTATTGTATAATAATATGTAATTAAAATAAATTAATAAAACATTTATGTGTCATATGGATAATTTGACGATAATATTTAATTGATTGAAGAATTTTAATAAAATAAATTAAATATTATTACTTCAATCAATTATTTTGACTGATAACTTGACATTAGATTAAAGTTAAATTATATTAAAAAGATGCATGACAAACTGTCATAAACGAGCATGAAATTATGCTCATGTACCGGTGACAATAATTAATCGGCAACGAAAGAAATTTTCTTCCTTCATCAACCTCTGATAAGAGTCAAAGCTACATCTCTGGTTAAATGTAACCAGAATCAATACGGCCAGGATCAACAAAAGGTAGGTTCAACTGATCCAACGGAAGCAGCCTACGATGCATTTTATTAAGGCACTCAAGTAAGACATGCGAGTAGGGCACGCAAGTAGAGCACGCGGTTAGGGCACGCGGTTAGGTATACGTTCTTCAAATTTCGGATTTCTGCTGGTTCAGCCAGCAAGTAGGATTGTTAGAGCTATAGGGATTATTAGGCATAAAAGAAAAAGATAGAAATAAAATTACAATACATGATAATAATATTCAACTTAAATTTATTTTTAGGAAAATTAAAAAAAATAAATTACAATAACATTAAATATTTTATTCTGTTGTAATATATATTTTATGTTAAAAATATTATTAAAATATTGTGTAATTAATAATATAAATATGTATAATATTAAAAAAAATATGTATAAAATATGTATAATTGTATTATATAAAATTTATTATAATTATATGTAAATTATATGAAATATGCATTTGTGAATTACACGAAAAATTACCAAAGAGACACAATTTTCTTCGCGAATTGATCTTACAAAAATTGATATAAAAATAAGATGTTGGTCATTCTGCCATGTTTAGGATCTTTTCTTTGTCGAATATTAACCAGCGTGTCACTCGGCGGAGAGAGAGTCTTGTTAAACTCATTGGGTCTGTCCTTCTCTATAACACGTAGTGATTTTTTTAATAATTATATTTAAAGGCATAGGATCCATTTTATTCTGTCAAAATAATTATCCGCGAAAATATATATTTTATTGTTGATCGTGACATTCGTATAAAGTTGCGAAAAATAAATCGAACGGTGGATACTATATTTCGAATATCTGTCGAAATATATCTTTGAAAAATAAAATGATAGTAATTATATTGCGCGCGAAATTACAATTGAATATTACTAATATCGGTTCATTTATTTGTCGCATTTGCTCGGAAATTTTAAATGGCGATTTATTTTATAATTTAATCGTTGATATACATCGAAACTGTCTTTTTTACGTTTTAAATTTTTTTCTTTGAGAGTCTGCGCAAAATGTGCCAGTGATTTTTCTTTTACAATTAAAAAACGATTAATAACTTTATGAATAAATTCTTTTGGTCGCGATTATTCATATGAAACAAAATTAAAAAGTTCTTTTGTACATAAAAATATTAAGCTTTATAATTATATGTCGATTATTAATAATAAATATTGCATAATAAATTGCTAAAAAGCCTTGCTTATTCTAAAAATTTTTAGTAAACTTTTTGTTATAAGTATATTTTGGACATTATCATGTAATTTCGTATAATAAATTATTTTTTATTTAATTTCACATTAAATACATGTAAAAGGCGAAAGATTTACGCGTTATTTAAAGGGAAATCAGAGTAAATTATATTTTGTATATTAAATTTATTTTGTATATTATATTTATCATTTTGTTTATATTAGAATAAAAATAAAAATAAAATAAATATTCTATTCTGAAAAATTAGAAAGAGGAAAAAGCCTATCCTCACACATTTTTCCTCTTCGATAATATCTCCACTTTAACAAAGGCATTTGCCGGATGAGAAGGTTTGAGTATTCTAATGAACCTAAGAGCTATGCCGGCAGTAACCTATAACGTTCGAGTAAAGTAAATTTGATCGTTCTGAGACCGATTAACGATAAACGACGTCATATATTCTCTCTTGCTTATTAAAAGTATTTGTATTATTAGATTAAATATTTCATTAGATTAAATATCAATGAAATATTTCAGCTAAGCGTTTGATGATTAATCAGGACAAAAAATCTTGTGCTTTGAAGCTAAAATACGTCAAAAACGCAGCTTGAACTTTATATTATTTATATTATTATATTATTATTATATTATTATTATAATTATTATTATAATTATTATTATATTATTTATATTATTATATTATTTATATTATTATAATTATTATTATATTATTATTATAATTAAATATTTATATTAATCAAATTCTTTTAAAATTTATTTTTGATTCAACATATATTTATGGCAAATTGGTTTTTAATCGCTCAAAATGATCAAATCCGCTTTACTTGAAAATAGTTACCGGTATAATAGGATCACCTATGTCGGACAGGTCGAAAGAGAAGAGTCAGACTGAGAGAGATAATATTTATATTTACATAACATAATTATTACATATTTATTATATCAATATTTTTAAATAACATAAAAGCAAAAGAGATAGTAGAGAGAGTATCGAGAAAATAGAGAATAAATGGGCTCCAAAATATTTTCAAACTCTTCTCGGAACTTTTAGATACTTGATACTTGATACGGCATATATAAAATATTTATTTCTGAGAAACATAAGTCTATTCTATTTTAATTTTCTTACAGGTCAGCCCTATAGTTTTATAATCTTTCATTTTTTACAGAGTTTTTATTATTAGCAGCATTAAATAATTCGTTTACGTCAACATAATCGCTCGTTAATAGGTCAGATTTTTGCAAAACATTATACGAAAAATCGAGATATCTTTTGCAAATATCTTTCTATTGATTGGAGCGTAAAAATTAATAATAAAAATTAAGATTATTTTTTATATTTTGTGGCGTGCTACACAAGACTTTAATTAAAAAGCCCGAAATACAAAAAAAAAAAAAAAAATTTACTCATCCATATTTCTACTTATTCATATATATTTATCCAATGCTTGAATGTATCTTTATACAACGTACAAAAAATTATGATCTTTAAAACGCGGAAATCTATTTTATTATAATTATTTTATTTTTTTACAGTTCCAACCTTGTGTTTTAATCAAATCCATGGAGTTTTTAATCATTAATAACGTTAATTTAATTTTTCACATACATACACTTATTTATAAAATTAGTTATATGTAATATAATATGATGTATAATAATACATAATTATTATAATAATATTATATAATATTATATAATAATATAATATTATAATATTATAATAATAATAATAATTATTATTATTATTGTAATAATATGTTTATATAATAATATGTAATTCTAATTATCTGTTTTTTTAGAATCAGTTTAAATCAAAATTATACACATATACTTAATATTTGAATTGTCAAATACGCAGCCATGACAAGCTTTTATTAATATGAAATAATGTACAGCATAGTATTGAGACAATCAATCAACATCGAGGAAAAGAAGGAACAATATTTGCAAACATCGATTTAACATGCCTTTTTTAAGAGTGGACGCGTAATAAAATTGAATCCGCTATATTCATTTTCTCAGCTTTTGCACTTTGATAGATTATTCCAATGCTTTTAATTTGCTTTTAACTTTTTCTTTTAACTAGATTTTTATCATTATGTTGAATAGAGAAAGACTATCGAAACTCTCTATATCTCATGGCAACTCATTACGTATTAATGGCAGCTTCTTCTTGTTGCATCGAGTTTGACGGCGGAAATTTCCGTAATCGCGTGCTTCCGATTTGCGTGAAAGTGAAAATATATTCGCCGGCATTTCTGTCCGAAACCTCGTTGTTCCGCTGCAATGCTCATAATATTAAAGTACATTGCGGATGCTAATAACGCAACGAGAAGGGTGATAGCGGTGGGTTGACTCCCTTTTTGCCAGCAGCGCCGGCGGCTTGCAAACAAAATTTGCATAAGACAGTTAATAGCTCGGAGGAGGATAATGCAGCCATGGAAAATAGATTTTGGAAGGAACGGGGCAGTGAAATTACACACACACACACACACACACACACACACACACACACACACACACACATATATATATATATATATATATATATATATATAATATGCTCGCGGTGTGTACCGGCATGGAACGGCGTGGCACGCAAACCGGTACGCTGCATTAACACTTTTTCCGTAAAAGACGCTTTAATATTTAATGGAGGTAAAGTCTGCATTCGATAGGATCGCAATATAAGAACCAATAATCGCTATGCCAAAATACATAATGTTACATGCAGTTCATTTTCTATATTAGTTGAGAAAAATTTAAGTGAGTTTATAAGATACTTGAAAGAGTTCACAAATATTGATACTGTATCAAATCCTTCAATATTTTTTTTATAAATAGGTACTTATTTTCTCTCTCTCTCTTTCTTTTTGTCTTTGTTTTTTAATTTAACTAAATTTAATGTAAATAAAAAAGCTTGCATCAAACATATATATGCACTTTTATAAAAATGTTACGGCAGCAATTGTACTGACATCATTGAAAAAATATAATCATAATTTTTTTTCATAATAAAATTGCTAATTAAAATTTGGATTTGATAAAAAATGAAAAGATAATTACCCATCACAATACATTCCTAATATTATTTTAACTAGACTTTTAAATATGTATTATAAATGTAATCTGATTGCATTGTACGATACTATAAATAAAGTAAATTGCGAATTATTTGAGCTTTAAATAATTTTCGGATTGCAAAGCACAGGTAATAAAACTTCTGTCATTGCTGAAACATGATTGTAATTAAATCTTGATAGAAAATATATTGCGTGTATATTGCTAAAAAATATAATTTTTTTTTTTTGTATATCGTCGCACGCATTGAAACGTCCATTTCCATTTTGCGACAGTAGCACCGCATTTGCATATATCTGTTAAAAAAAAAAAAAAAAAAAAAAAATAATTAACATTGTTCGCTCGTATTTCAATGATGAAAACTGTCATTCGCATACGCTTTTTTTCTCAAACGATGCGTGCAAGAATGAAAATACAATCGTGTGTCGATCTTTAAAAGTTTACAGATGGATAATAGTTACTCGTCTGTTATAACGATTATTACACGTTGATTATAATTATAATTATATATCGAGTGATGAGATATACCACCTAAACGTGCATAATGATCCTTTGAATGCGGCAGTATGGTACAGTATGGTGCAGAGTTATATAGCGCTTACATAGGAAATCGCATAACCAAAATCCTCAGAACTCCTATAACAGTATAGTCGTCACGATCTCGTACTTTGACCACGAATCTAGGGCTGCATATTCATTGTAGAATAGTTTACGAGTTACGGATTACGTTAACGTACATCTATAACTGTTCAGGCCAACATCGTTCAGTAAATGATAAATAATGGATTAAATAAAATAATGATTAGGTCAATTCGGTTTAATTTATTTTAATGGTTGTTTCGATATAATTAAAAATACTCAATTTTTTTTTATAAATATAGAATTTATTTTCAAGCTCAATATTTAAGTTTGTTTACAATTTTTTTCTTTTTTTTTGGAATATGTATATATTTCACAATTTTAAATTTACAAGTGGAGTTTTAATATACATATCTAATATCTAAAGCAGTGTATTTTTAGCTAATTAAAAAATAGACAAAAAATGATTTTGGATATTGTAATAAATATCGTATATGATAACAATGGAATAAGATAATATTCGACTCCGTATATCGCGAGACAAGTTTTCACGCTATAATAATTTTTTTGAATTAAATGCCAAAGATATTCATTGTGTGTATATAAGGGAGGATGAAAAAACTTTTCTGGAAAAAGAAGAAACGCGGCCGTGAAGGGATGAATAAAGGATGCTGGAAGAAATCCCCGAAGTAAATGGCAGCAGGGTGTCTTCATTATCCGCCAGCGAATCTCTCGGCCCTATTCATCGATTCGTTCTTACACATTTTAGCCGTTAACGATAGAATCGATGAATAGGACAGACTTGGTGGGCAATAAGATGGCCTGGCGAGAGAGTTAGTTTGTCAGAAAAGTCAGAAGAATAGCCGTGTTTTATGTCGGATAATGAAATGTAACGGTGGTGCAAAAAAAAAAAAAAAAAACTCAACAAACTCGGCTTTTTTTCGTAAGACTACGAGCGCTTTGTGATCCACATTGTATTCAAACGATGATATTTTACTAGCCACGCTTTTCGGAAAGATCTCGATGCACGGTTCTTGAAAATTTTCCAATAGTTCTTGGATATCCTCGAGAAAAATTTACAAATCTTTGGAAGAAATATTGTCCTGAATTAAAACGATTTCAGTTGCACATAAAGAGCTTAAAGGGGCAATGTTTAATCGTAGATGCGTGTTTTTAATTGCTGCCTTTGTTTCCCACAGTCTTCTCTTCAATTCCATATATGCGGCTATTTCTAGTGCTATGAAACTTTGCTGAAAAAGTTTGTCGAAAAAAAAAGCCGTGCATTTGTTAAAGGCGATCGCCTGCAGACTAAAAAACTTTAACTTTCCAGAAAAGCCAAGTCGCTTCACAGCTCGCTCGAAGACGTTGTGGCATTTTAAACGCTGCAAATTATACAGTTGGATGCTTTTCTAGAAGAGCTTCTGTCGGTTTAATTTCATTCGCTGGGAAAAATACCACTTCCGCTGGGATGGCATTGTATTGGGTTTCTACGTTTGGAAGCGAAAAAAATATTCGCTTGCGCATTGGTGTTCAAACCTTTTGCAAATAAAATCAACAAAAATAACATTCGGTCCTCAATATTCAGTATTTCCAATCTTTTTTTTTTTATTTATATGTTAACAGACATATGATGCGCAATTTTCATGCATGCATATAGCTTTGTAGATAGCGAAATCAAAACATTCTGTTATAATGTAACTTAATATAATAACATTCTACTATAATATTCTATTATAAATTCTATTATAATCTTGTTTCAGTCTTTACATAAATTATGAATTTTCTACGTGATGCTTAAGTATGCTTTGTACCTATTTTTGAAATGTCAGAAATGTAATCAAAATCTATATTATTTTGTGATACTTAAATTCTTTTCATAATCCGGATTAATTTTTTTGATTTTTCAAACAGTATAAATGTAAGAAGTATATTCCTTTTTTTTTTTAATTTTGACAGTTTTTTTTGCTACTTGCAAAAACTTTTTGTACATGCAAAATATCCTTAAATAAGTAAATTTTTTAACAGTTTCCTCTTCTTTCATGGCAATTTTTATGTGGAATGATTAATTAGTATACAGTTCATCACTATATCATAAAAAATGCGTTATAAAGAATATTTCTAATAATAAATTTTGATGTATATATTTTGTATATTAGATTATACTTGTTATTTTTTTATTCTTCATTATATTTCGATCACATTGTATATCGAGACAAGATCGTCGCTTCTTAACTTGACAAGCCTTAGTTTGATATCACTTCTCATATCATTCTAGTAAACAAGTCAGGTTTAACAAATTTCATAACTCTCTCTCAAGAGGGACCCGAGAGAGTGGTTTCGATTCAAGCGTTTCTCGTTATTTTTTATTTGTACAGAATGTTTGTCTGGTGCTAGCAGAACTACCTTGTTTTCCCTCCTTCTAGGTTGTCTTCCCGACCGAGCGTCTTCCTTAAATCTTTTATTAATACTCGCCCTACGTTGTACTTAGTATTCCGCATCGTCCTGCGAAATTATTTCGCGCATCCTTAACTTCAAAGAAGCTAGGAAAATACAGAGCTTCTAATTCCTATCTCTTCCTCGGCTCTTCGTTGCTCTTCAGCCGTCTGTCTGCTCCGTGCTTGATAATGGCGTAGCTTAAGCTCGACTTTGTGGATAATAGTTATAAGTTTAATTAAAGCGATCCTCCATGCCAGCCGCCGCTTGGCATCAGGGCGGATATTTCGATGCCAAGCATGATTCTTGTCTCAAAGAAGCACAATCATAAGAAAAAGAAAGAGAAACTTTGGCGGTCAACGATATTAAGAAATTTGGTGAAAAATTCAATTTTGCTGGAAAAAGCAGCCTTCGTGTTCCCGCAACTTCGTGTACCAGAGGATGCTTGTTGTGTAAACTTTTCACTTTCGCAACTGCAACGTATTATACTAATTAGTGAATCATATTGAAATTCTATATAAAATTGTTGTTGCATAATTCTTAAATTTATTATTATAAACAAAATAATTTAATTGAAATATTATTGAGATAAAATTCATAGAAAAAAAACAGAGATTTTATTTTATTTTCTCTAAGTCTTCTAAAGTCTTTTAAGTTTAATGACTCTTGCACTTTGCAATATTTGTGCAAATGAAAAAAGTAGATATTAGATACATTCTGGGTAATTATTATTTATTTTCATGCTTGCCACGATTGCTTATATATATAAAATCTTTCTATTTTCTCGCCGAATATTAGCTAGAGACTTTCTTTATTGCATTAGCTTCTTGAGTAAATATCCTGTGTGGCGCAATCCCAGAAGATAACAAAAGCAATTCAAAAGACAACTATCTGTAAGACAATATCTGAAGTAATTTAGTCATTGTATTTCAGTCAGAGTATCAAAAATTATAATTAAATTTTATGTAGTATACGCAAAAAAATTGCATGTTAACGTAAGAAAGAATTTTATTTTTGAGGATGATTCTCTTATATAACAAAATTTATCGATAAATTCGTATAGTTATTCCCAATCATATTCATTGGAATTTTCAACGATTTCGAAAAAGAGAATGTTGGACAAATAAAATTAGACAAATTTATTATTTTAAAGTCAAATATGTGTGTGTGTGCCTAAAACTAAATTTTAAAATAAAGAATATCATTTTTTGATCTCTTTCCGTTCTTTCCGTGAAATAAAATAAAATAAAATAAAATAAAACAAAATAAAATAAAATAAAATAAATGATAGGAATTTATGTTATTTCAATTCCGTATTACATTTTTTTTTTTTCATGTATTGCATATTTGTTTTTAAAATTTTTAATTGCTTATTGTGAGAAAAATTAATTAAGCAACTAATAATCGAAAGATGCAGAGAAAAGAATGCAATAATTGTGTAGTCGTTCTGAAAATAAAGCAATTTACAACTTCATAAAATGAATTCTTATCATTCCACTTAATTCGACTATTTATTTTGACATAATATTAATTAAAAGCATCTTAATTACAGAATTCATAATATCCATTCGTTCAAGAGCAGAAAAATATGAATACAGCGCGCGCAAAGGGTATGCCTTTTCTTTCGACTGGAGTATCGTAAGGAAATCGCTTCGCAGCGATATTATCGATCTTTCGATCTCATTCGCGTTGATCCAACTAGTACGCTCCGCTTTGAAGCGTTTCCTCTTGATTCTTTTCATGCGCGATGGATAGCGGCTGCTGCGCGGATGTCATTAAACATCGCTGCATTTCCGCTGAATGAATGACCCGCTTGCTCGTTGCCGGTTATACGGCATCTGATGCGATAGTTCCCTTTTTAAGAACATCCGCGTATCTCGGGTCGAAATAGATTTTGCCTGCGAGCGGTGCGTTGACCTTTAGAAGTTTTCCGATGTTGCTGCTCTTGTGTCATCTTTTTCTAAACTGAAAGAAATCATGCGTCTGTGACTCCCTCGACCGGATAGTATATTTTATTAATATTTTATTAAATATATATTTATATATTTTATATACTTTTAGAGAGATTATTTTTCGATTGGATATTTTTTTTTTTACGATGCTGCTGTAAAAATTGCTTTAATCAAATTAGATGATATATACATATTGGTTATACTTCTAAAGAATTATTATGTGTAATATTAAATAATAATAAATACATTTATTATTATTTTTTTTTATAAATAATACGTCTACATTTTTTTTATATGAAATATGGCTTTCTTAAAAAGTAAAATAATGTAAATGAGAAGAAAAAGGGGAGAACATTATATATGGAGAAAAAACGCGTTATTATATTTCTTGAAAAGATTTTCATTCCTGCCAATGAATTTTGTATCTTATCAATATGCTCTACGGAATTATTTCAAATAATTTTGTTCTGTAATGTTTTTCTTTATTTTATTAGCTATAGTTCTTGCCATTTTCAATGAAGGATATTGAAGATTAAATTAAATCTTGATGAACTTATTTTTGTTATTAATATTATAATATTTGTTTCATATTAAATAAATATATGGAGAAGAAAAGAGTGACAGTTTTATATTATTCATTTATGAGAAAATTATTAGGAATGTAAATAAAAAGTTTTTTTTTTTTTTTGAACTCTATTAATAATTTTATCTATTTTTAAAGATCATTGAGTATTAAAAATTTCGGTTAAAATTGAAGTGAGTAAAATTGAAAGTAAAAATTGAATAATCATTTATATACCGATAGATTATTATCTCTCACAAAAAGTAGTTTGATCTAAAAATGCTATAACGGTGTTGCTTATACAGATTGAAGGTCATTTATCATCATCTCGTTACGAGTTTATCTCATTACGATATTTCAGCCGATTGTTTGCGTCCGAAATGTCGGTACTTTTGGAATAACTAGTGATTTATGCAACAAAAGCGATTTTATATGTCCGTGGTACTACAAAAGTGAGATACATCGAGTCAGCACACTCGTAAAAGCGCAAACTGAAATTGCAAATAGTTATTTCCATTACAAGATGTCATTGTGATCAATGCAAATGTCGAATTTTAAAGAGCATTTATTGTTAGTTGCATTTTACTACTGATATCTGCGCTATAACACGCGCTTTTCTCTAAGTCTCGACGTAGAAATTTATATGCACTTGCAAAACGGAACGACAAATCATAATAGAATTGTTATAAGTTGTCTAAAATGCGTCAATTAAAACGATGCATACAGATACATTTGTATCTGTAATAATTATATCGCTTTTACATTGTCGATATCATATGCAAAAAAAAAAAAATCATTAATTGATTTTTAAAAAAAGAATAAATTATATTATAAGTATGTATATAAAAAGAAATAAATGTAACAAATATAAAAATATAAAGAAATATAAAAATTAATATAAGTCTAAAATATTAAAGCAAAAATAATCTTTTACAGAAATGTAATTAAAAATATTAATAAGAAATGTATAATAAGCTCGTGTAAACTAACGATTGGAAAACTATTGCTATTTTTTGAAAATTCTCTTTCCGTCCCTAAAGATAATAAACCCTAAATCCCTAACAAATAATAAAAATATAAAGAAATATAAAAATTAATATAAATCTAAAATATTAAAGTAAAAATAATATTTTACAGAAATTTAATTAAAAATATAAATAAAAAATATACTTATATTAAGCACGTAAATACAAACGATTGGAAAAGCGTGCTATTTTTTGAAAATTCTCTTTTCCTAAATATTATCGAGATAAGATTAAAGATAATCGGTAAATCTATAAAGATAATCGCGAATAATCAGAGATGCTCCTAATATTAATAATTTCAATTTTTCCAAAGAAAAATGAAACATTTATAATATAGTTATTCGAGTCGTCGCAAGATGTATGCTCCACGGCGCAGGTGCGTTCCCGCAATCTGAAAGATTTCGATAAGATTACCGCGAATAGACAATCTGTATGGCTGTATCCAATGAAAATGTGATGCGAAAAAAGCTTGCATCTCAGATCTTATTATGCGGAACTCGTCCCATTATGCATATAAAATGCGTCAAGTAGCGGGGACACGTAAACGTAATACGTTTCGAGTTAAAACACATTCTCGGCTTCCGTGTGCGCACGCTAGCACTTCCGTCTATATTATTTTCGCGACACGCGCTTCTCTTAGATCTTGAGCTCGGCGCCGTGATCAGCCATAATACGCGCGGTCGATGATGAAAATATATGTGATCCTTATTAAGATCTATGGATATTTTCTACATTGGAGGCCGCGTCGCAAGTGTCGGCTGATGTATTTTCCGGGAAGCGACTTTACAGATGCATCTTTTTATACAGAATACTCGTATAAGCCATTTGTCTAAAGAGAGAGAGAGAGAGAGAGAGAGAGGGGGGGGGGGGAGAGAGAGAGAGAGAGAGAGATAAGCCAACTTTTGAAGATTTTAAAATAGCAGCCTCGTATAAATTTTCATAAAGCGTAAGCAAAATCATAAAATGCAATAAATTTAAACTTTTTTCATTTTCTTCACTTTTCGACTAATAAGCAGTTTATATACTGATGTAGATTATTTTAATTACAAGAAACATTAAGTATCGATAACTTTTGAATATAAATTGATTGTATTTCATTAGCTTTTCGCGAATTAATCTTAAGCGATGCAAGACATTAAAGTTTTATTTTAAACAACACTTTTTGTTTTACATCAGAATTTTAGTTTAAGATTTATTTACAAAAATTTATTAAATTTGTGATCAGATTTATGAAAAATATCTAATATAATTTGTAACTAAAATGGAATAAGTTTAAAATAAAAAAATCTATACTTTTGCAGAAGCAATTTTTGGTATCTTTGCTATGACAATCAGATATGTTGTCTGATTCTTCGGTCTTTTTGCATCTTGTATTTGATTGTTTTTTGCTTCGATGTTTTCTTTGCGGAATTTAGGGATCGCGCAGAATTTTCATTCGTTAAGTTTTAAACTCGCCGGCATTCTTACTAGCCATGCTACATTTACGGAAATGTAAGTTTCGTAGATGGTGCATAAAGCATGCCGCTCCAATTTTCATTTAGTTTCTCCGTTAACTCGTCGTATAAGTACTCTACGGTAACGCTAATGCATTCAATCCCGGGCCGTAAATTAACCTTTTTAGCCATTCATTCATTACCGCCGCCCATTCTCTTTCCGCCTTTTCCACGGATTTCAAGCGGATTCGCGTTTCTGTATTACGTATGTGTGATTGTATGTGAGCTGTATACTGAGTGTTCCAACAAAATCATTTTGATATGATTGATATGATTTCTTTTTTTTGTCATTCATTATGCACACTTGAAATCGATTCGTTGTTAATAATAGATTCGTTGTTAATAAAATCTTAAAAATAATTATTAATCTAAAATTTATGAAGTACATTTCTCTTTTGTGTGTGTAATTTTTTAAAATAATTAAATAATTTTTGTAATCAAGATTATTATCATATTCAAAATTCAATCGCGAGAAAATTATCTATTAATATTCTTGAAGCTGGTAATTCGTACTAAAATTTATTCTTTAAATTACTATCATCACTTTTTCGTTGCAATCTTAGTATTTATCATGTTGTTTTCGAAACACCTTATATTTGTTCGTAATTTCCTAGAGATGAGCAAAGTTTCATTCCGTAGTAGGATCACCGGATATAGCTTCCTCGTGCAATATTTCGCGCGAAGACTTCCGGAATTGCTGCTAGCCGTTTCGACCAGTAATTTCGCACGTGCTTACGTGTATGCGTGTGGACGCGTATATCCACCCGCAGTAAGAGCTTTCCCATTCGTATTTCTGCCCAAATATTTGGACATTCTTAGTAAGCGAGTGCCGCGGGTGGCACGAGCTCGCACAAACGCACTTGTATTGTATTTTTTCTGGTAAAAAAAGTGACGTGAATGCATGCGAGCGCGGTTGCATAATTTGCCGATAATGCGCGCCAGTTGCATCGCGCACGTAGATAGACGATTGCATGGAATTTACGTTATGTGTACTAGATGAATACCGAGTGACGGACGGCAGCTTGAAGAGCTCCGTTGAAGCTGGACAAATTTTTGTCGCAAATTTTGGTATACGCGAACGCGTACGCGCGTTATCGCGTGCAAAATTGGTTGCTGCCGAGTCAGCTTTAATCCTAAAATAGGCGGCTGAGAGTAAATTTCTCGCTCCCTTCGTCGAGAAAATTCACATTACGAGAAATCCTCTCTCTCGTTGCATTTAAATACATATATATTGTACCTGCGTTTTTTCATATAGTAAAGAAAAGCAATGTGACTATACTTTTTATATTTCACTTTTTTCTTAATCTATTTTTAAAATAAATACAGTTTTCTATTTAAAAAAAAATTTTTTTATTTAAAAAAAAATCGCAAAAGATTGCTCTCCTCTCATCAATAAATCTTTTTATATATTATATATTATTTTATATTTTATATTATAAAAATTATAAATATGTATATGTATATATATTGCAACATCTAATTATATATAATATTATATTATATTATATAAAAAGTATTATATTATCTCATAATATTATATTATGTTATTATTTTATTATTCATATAATATATCATCATATTATTATAATAGATAGCGTTATAGAATAAAACATAAATTAGTGTAGGTCGCTAATTTTATTATTAAATAATTATTCTTATTAAACGTACGCATTTTATCATAAGAAAATAAAATTACATATAAAATATATTTTCTTGGTATATATAAACAAAGTTTATATCTTCGAAAACAACTATACTTATCAATTCTCTATTAGCAATTCAATCTCATGACATTGCATATTATCAGAGCCAACGGAATTAACGTACCTGAAAAAAAAAGATTAAAAAGGGCGTCATGAATTCATGATATGTAAATAATGACCTGGAAAACATAGAGACGAATTTATTCAGTGCGAGTTGTTGTATCCGTTAATTAGAGTACAAAGCTGCAATGTGATGTCGAATGTTTGTGTGCATCTGTACACGACGCGGTATCATTGCTGCGACGCTTTGAGGTAATTATGTTGCTAATTAACCGGAACGGTAAATCGACTAAAGCAACTTATAAATTACAACTAGTATACAACGGCGAACATAGCTTGTGTGGTCGACAAAAAATTTCTGTTTATATACGAGGACATAGAAAACGCCTTCCAATCAACTTTGTTCGCGCAAAGACGTAATGTTTCAATCGTTACAAAAATATAAACTTGCTAAACAAACACTATCACATTTGCATTGTCTCAATCTGTCACATAGCTAGCCGAATGCATTCAAATATGCAGATGCTTTTTTCTTTTTCTTTTTTTTTTTTTTTCTTTTCCTTTGTTAAATCATATTTTCAAATTATTTAAGCAATATTGAAATATTTTTTCTTAAAAATTTAAAAAAAATGCGCGTTTTATTTTAATTATTATTAAATTACTGTAACAAATTGCAACAGTCATGTAAATAATTTATCATTGATCGTGCAAGCTATTTGTGTTTGAAAAGAATGTATAATCGAACGTCGGAAAAATTTGGCAACAGTTTTACTCGATGCTGATCGATACTCTATTACAATAGAATGAATTGCACATAAAACGGATGCTACCACTGGCCGCATTTTGCGCGATGTATATTGACGAGCGAAAATTCAACGGATAAAACTACTTTTCCTCGTAATTTTGCATAATACATGATTGAAACGTACGAACAAATTTTCGAAGCAATTTAATGGAGAATAAAACATTCCTATTATTATATGCATGTTATTAATTGATAAAATTATATCGCATGTAATTGATAATCGTACAATTAATAAAAACATATGCTGATAAATTTGAAGAATTTGTACATTGCTTGCATATTAAATTCTGTGTGCAGGGCATTATTTACATTTAAACTTTTTATTTACATTAACAAATTTACAAATAACAAGATTATATATTACATGTTAAGAGGATAACACATCAGTTGATTATTTTAGTAAGTAAAATATTTATTTTGATGTATTTATATTTTCTCGTTTTGTACATATAATATGTATATATTTTATCAATAATAATATTTTTTTTATTTAATCTGATATTTAATTAAAATAATCATTTTAAACTCTACCAACGTCTGTTTCATTAATATTGATGATTTATATTAAAATGCTTCATCAACACAAGTTAGGAAATTCTTTTTTATTAAATTTGTAAATTTGGATTACGTTTATTATCAGAATTACGTTTATTATAAAATTGACGAATTAATCAATATGAGAGCTAAATTGTTAAATACAGCGTAAATAATAGTGGAATATTTTAAATATATATTGTACATAAAATAGCTTGTTTTTATTTGCATTTTTCTCTTTCTGTTTCTCTTCTTCTCTCTTTTTTCCTATCTTTCTTTCTCTTTCTCTCGTGTAACACCTGCGAGGTAAAGGTACAGGTACATACCATCACAAAGCTGCTTAATCTTGCTTCTCTCTTGGGATCCGTATTCCGCCGATATCGGTCTGCCTGCTAGCTGATAGGTATCTAAACGTTCGATAATCACGTCTTAATTTAAATCGTCGTTATACCGAATCATGTCGGATAGAATGGAAATCGGAGATACTAACATGATGCAAATAGAACTTTCGCTCGATTTCATCTTGATAATGAGATAACGGTTTTTAGTAAATTAAGATTACGCATATATATGTTTTACAATATTATAGAAATTATAGAAAGAGAAAAAAAAACAATCAATTTTAATTTATTAGTCGTGGATATATTAAGATAACACATCACTCAATAAGTCCCCGGTCTGACACATATATGGCAACATTGTTGACAGACCCATGTGATTTCTAAGAAAAAATTTGTTTTTTTTAGTTAGACCGGAGACTTATTGAGTGATGTGTTATAATAAACTTCTTATGCTCCTTTTTTCTGATGCCATATAACTATCAAGACCTAATAAAATTGAATGCTTTTCTCTGCGCTATTATATATAATTAATTTGCGACAATAATACAAATAATAAATAATTAATGAATATGAATATTGTACAATGATGAATTTTACAATATGAATATTGTAAATAATAATATATTTTTAATCGTTTTAATTTATTATATGCGTGCGATTTTTATTATGAATGTTTTGCATGTACAATAGCAAAAAACTGTGAAAATTAAAAAAAAATATATTTCTTACATTTATACTGTTTGAAAAATCAAACAAATAAATCCGAATTATGAAAAAAATTAAAATATCACAAAATAATATGGATTTTGACGTCTTTGTAAAAGAAAATAGTTGTTATTAATATTTTTCTTAATTTATGGCAAAAACTTTTGATTGTGAATAGTCCCTAAAATTAATTGCAAGAAACGAAAACGAGTAAGTGGATCTAAATCAAGTTTTGTATAAATATTTATTAGAGTTTTCTTGATATATGTGAAAATTTTTATATCATTAGTAATATTTTTTTCCTTGTCAAATTTGTCAATAAGTTCAATTTTTCATAAGAAAAGTAACTTTAATCTTAATTAATTTTCAAATTGTTAAGAGAATTGTGCTCAGTTTTTGCACAGATATTTAAAAGAATTAGTAGAACAGTCTATGAAATTTTCATACTTTTAATGTTTCGATATATGACACATTCTTAACTTGCTGCAAATTAAAATCCTCATATCTTTTGATTATTTCAGTGAATCAATTCAGGATTTTTTTATAAATTTCTGAACATATGTAACAATTTTCTGTATAATTCTGTATAATTTAAATTTTTAATATTTTAAAAATAGGTACATCCTTAAACTGAGATGTTCATTACAAGGTTTATTCAATGTAATATA
>JBCAUJ010000001.1:15537138-15549973 GCA_038406275.1 Cataglyphis albicans
GAAATCACGTGGGTCTGTCAACAATGTTGCCATATATATGTCAGACCGGGGACTTATTGAGTGATGTGTTATATATACATATATATTATAACGATAATTTTAATCTCATAATCTCATGAAATCATATATATACATATATATATATATATATATATATATATATATATACATATATATAATTTCATGAGATTATGAGATTAAAATTGTCGTTAGTGTATTAAGAATTTTAGAAATATTTTACTTTCTTGCTGTGTATCAGCAACTGTATCCTCTCGTCGTTTCGAAGAGATGTACTTTCAGTTAGATTGGACGAGGGAACTGAAAGTTTTGCTCGGTGGAAATTTCTCGTACCAGCGAGAGAGTGGTCACAAGGAAAATCGATTGCATCGTCCCACGAGAGTTTCGCGTTTGGTGGCTACGCACTGATCTGAATTTGGAGCGTACTATCCTAAATACATTTGGTTTGACATCATCGCCTTGAGAAACATCGTAACGAAGTCGCGCGTCTTCTCTAAAGCTGGCTAAGAAAACAGAGCGCGACTCGAGGTGCCTACGAAGTCTTCGATGAGAAAGTTTGTCGTGAGTTGACCTGAATTTGTTAAAAAATTTGGTCGATTTTAGATAATAGAGTTTGAAAGACTCGCAGAAACATAAAGATAAAATAAAAAAAAAAAAAAAAAAGAAAATGTATGAGAGATTTTAATTAAACGGACTCACTCAATGCATTTATTTAATGTTAATTGAGAAATTTAATCGAAAAACGCGATACGCGTGTAAATGTTAATTACGCTATTTTATTTCTTCCACTTATAAGCTTTCAATTTTAATTTCCGGGAATAGTTTTCTCAGAAATATTATACATATCTTATTTTTTTTTTTAACAAATGATTGAAATTTACCGAATACATTAACGTTTCATTTATAGATAATATGCACCGTGATTGAAAAATTTTGCTAGAAGTTTTATGATCGCTCGAGGCAAACATGACGCGACGGTTTCAAGCGCGTACCGCAATCGAATTTGTCTGTTAAATAGCAATTAATATATTAAAGTTACGCGGATGCTTTGAGAAAATCGATTAAAATTCCGTTAGCAACAAGGAACTAATTATGAAACTGTCGCCCTGCCGTTGGAATTGCTTGCGGAAATTCCGAGAATTACCCGGAAGTTGCTGCTGGATTTCGAAGATTCGGCAACGCCGTGAAGGGCTCGCGAAGAACGTAATATAATGCGAAGCAGTTAATTGCAGTCGTAATTGGTCGTGATGAAAACGACTGGGCGCGTTAAATATTGTTATTATCGTGAGAGAAGTGGCGATTGATTAATTGCGATAGCGTGTGTACGTGCGTGCGTGCGTGCGTGCGCACGAGCGTTCGTTGCACATCCGCGGTGAATTGCAATAATCTAGTTAAATATTAATTATTTGCTGTTAGATTATTCCTCTTTGCCAAGAACCGCGTACAAGCTGTCGGCGTTTCCTCGCTTGTAATATTTGTTTTGAAAGCCTATATTCGACATCATGCGTATATGTGTGCAAATTGCGTTACATCGATAAATAATCAGGCGATTGCCAAAGTGAAAAGAGATATTATCGTGTCGCATTGACTTTAATAGGATATTTTCAGCTATATATGTATATATATATATATATATATATATATATATATATATATATAACACATTACTTAATAAGTCTCCGGTCTAAGAAAAACAAATTTTTTTTTAGAAATCACGTGGGTCTGTCAACAATGTTGCCATATATGTGTCAGACCGGGGACTTATTGAGTGATGTGTTATATATATATATATATATATATATATATATATATATATATATATGCTTACATTTATGTATTTACTCAAAACAATATACAATTACTCTATATTGGAAAATAAAAAGAGCGACGTGATAATTAAGAATGTTGTTGTACCCTGTTTTAAAATAAAATTTGATTAAAAAAGCAAAATAAAAGAGAAATATAAAAGTATATATAATTATTTATTGCTTTGTTTAAATACTATTGGAAAGTTTTAAAATATAAATTTTGTTTTTAATCAAAAATCCCATTTCGTATTGGATTTCTGTAATATTTCTATAAATTAAAAAATAATTCTTGATTATTTCAATGTTCTTTTTTTTTCTTCTATATGTCTCTTCATATTTTTTCGTCATAATATATAATTTTTTTTTTATGTATAATCAAAACTTTCAAGCTGTTATTTGCACGAGTAGATCGTTAAAGACTTGAAGTTGATGGGTACATTAACTTCTTAAGTCACTTCAAAAAGACACTCCTATTATCTTTGCGAGGTTTGTGGATTTACAAAAGGCAATAATGAGGAATCGTGAATCCGTCTCTTACTCTTGAGTTAAATACAAACTTGTACCTGCCAGCTATTGTCTCGTGAGCATCTTATTAATCCGCCAATAATCACTTCTTGCTTGTGATGCCAGGCCGGTGTGTCAACGAAAAAGAATTGGACTTTGATAAAAATGTTTAATACTCCGGATGGGGAAATTAAATCTCGAATGAATGGCATTGCGAGGAAAGTCGAATTACTTCGGAGAAAGTTCTCTCCTGTGTATAGGAAGAGAAGGAAATTCAACTCTACTGCGTGAAATTATACGAAACTGCGGAAAGTTGGCGAGCATTATTCCGTTCGTACGTACGTGGGTACGTAAGGGCGAATAACATGAGTAAAATAATTAGTTGCTCTCGCATTTCTGTCTACCGTAAAGCGTTCACCTGTAAAATACGATACCCGCGTTCATCATTCTTTTCGGATCATGCTAATTGGCCAATTAGAGAAATAATCGCGATCAAACGAGCATCCTGCACTACTTCGGCTCTGCTTTTGGGCTGCGCAATTATACGCACGGTTACATGTAACTAACGCGGCCAAACGTACTTGCATTCGTATAAATGCGCGAAGTTAATTTATGTGTGTCGAAATTGCGTTTCGAACGATACCGTAAACAGCAAAGCTCAACTGATTACGATCGTATAATTAATTTCCAAATACCGCGCTTTAGTTCGATCGATAGCCATTGCAAAACACACATATACAATTATGTCTCCGATAAAAATATTATCTTTCATATAAATATATCATGAATTACAATTGAAATAACGAATATTTATTGCAAGATATCTATTACAGATGCAAGTATGAATATCGAAATCAATTTTTAATTTTTAATTTCTTTAAATTTACTCTTTTGTTTTACATTATCTTTTTTTATTAAACTTTTCAGAATATATACATATATATATATATATATATATATATATATGTATATATATATGATTATTAGAATATACATATAAATAATTATTAGAATATACATATAAATAATTTGTTTATTTGATATTATTTTATATAATTTTTTATAATAAATATATCTTAAAGCATTATACTCGCCATTATATGTGTGTCTATTACAATTGTGTGCACCATTTAATTATAAGATAACTATTTTAGCTATACTACTTTAATTATATTGCAATTTATTAAATATAATTTTTCTTAATACTGAAAATAATAAAAGAAATAAACTATTTATATAAATATTTATTCATTTGGCGCAATTTTTTGATATCATTATTTATCTAGAAAATTTAAACAACTACTATTTTGTACAACAGTTTATTTGATTAAATTAAAACTGTTTTGAATAGAGTTAAAATGATATAACTTTGTAGAGCAGTTTTTTACAGTAATTTAAAAATAAAATACAATTTTTTCTGTAATGTTCTTTTTTATCTTTTTTTTTAAAAAGATAAGTTTTTATAGAGTCAAAATTACATAAAAAAGAATCGACAATTTTTTTTGAATATTTTTTTTTCATTGCTTGCACTGGCTCTTCTTCGTCCTTCTTCTTCGTTCTTTCTAGCTAGATTAAAACTTGACAGCAGCATATTCGACGGCATCATCATATGTCATATTTGTTAGGTTTCTTTTCTTTTGTGATATCGCATGCGCAATAGGAGCGCGCAAGCAAAGTTTCCTACCCCGTTAACTCTCTTCATTCTCACGAACTCACGACGGATTCTTATTTGCGAAACTCGTAAATCTTCGGCCGCCATGTTTGTAAAACTCGTAAATCTCGCAGTACTTTGTCGCCGCATTCGTCGTTGTCGGTATTTCGAATACAGAAAATTGCTGCGACGACACGTATGCGGTATAAAGCCGATATTCTAGGAATTTCCTGCATTTCTTCTATATGTATATAGAGAGAAAGGGAGTAACATATCGATAAAATGCTTCACAAAAATCTCGGCAATTTCTGACAAATTTAAAACACAGAATTATGTTTTAAATCGTATACACAATTTTTAATTAAAAAATAATTTTTTCTTTATAAAATTATTATTATTAATATTTTATCTATTATTTATATTAATTATTATTAATAATATTTTATCGTAATATAAAATAAAAAATCACACACACATCTACCCATACATACATTTTAGTTTTTACATACAGTTTAATATCTATTTATTTGTAAATTTTATAAGATCTTGCAATAAAATAAAGATTATTTAAAAAAATTTATAATATTAAAAAAAAAGAGATTATTTTATCATCATTTAAAATAAAGATCAAGATTATCTTGCAATAATAATTAAGCACTTTTCCCGAAAATCTTCACCAACAGATTATTACGCTTGATTAACTATGATTGTAAAACTAGTAATTCGCCGCTCGATTGCCGCATTAAATGTTCACTCATGCGAATATTGGTTTTCATTATGTTCCCTATTATTAGTTTGCGGCGTACCATTGCACATGGCGAATGGTAACGACGATTTCAACTCGTAGGGACGAGTTCGCTGATAGTTGGTTGATTGAAGGGCCATCGAGCAAGATTGCGAAGGGATTCGCCGCGGCATTTTGGTAGATGTACTATCTCGACATAAATGTCCGTCGCGTCTAATTGCACAAACAGTCGCACTATCAGAGGAGTTAAATTCTTGGGTAATCCATGCCCTGTAAATCAGTGTAAACTGGCGTACTTTGGATCGTCGGTGTGTCGCACTTGTACAACTAGCCAATACCAGCAAGAATTCTCTCAATCACACTCAGACTTTTCGTGCTTGCTCCTACCGACGGCATCTTTGTAATAATCCGCAATTATCCTAGTGATGACGAAATTCCTCTCAAATATTTGGCGAATACTTCTTCATATTTTCCTGTGCAAAAATTAAAGTTTATCTGGATGGCGTTGAGAATAGGATCGGATTATCTGATCGGAGCGAAAGCTTCTCGTATGAAATTCGCCTTATTCCTGTTTAGATGTTCTTTTCCTTCACTTTCTGCATTCCTCCTTTCTAATGGCAAGGTGGCGAAATATGATTCGATGACCTATTTCTGCTTGTCGAAAACTCGTGTATCGCGTATAACGTTTTATTGATGGCCGAAGCTGCTCGTCCTCGTTATTTCGCTTCCTCAGCGCTCTTGCCTCGCTTTAACGACTTTATCGAGCAGATACGTATGCGAATTTTTGGCTATCCATCATCGCATTTGTTTGATATTATTTTTTCAACATATTGTGGCGTTTTGTCAAAATTATGATCGATAAAAAGTCCATTAACTAATTTTAATATTTTTTTCTATTTTTTGTTGAAACTTTTCACGTTTCATAAACGTCATTATTTTTTAAATCAAAATTGTGCTTGAGAAGCGCGCGTAAGCGCGAGTATTTACGTTTCTTTTATTTGATCGAGGTTTTTGATGGTATATTATAAATTAAAGCAAGAGAGAGAGAGAGAGAGAGAGAGAGAGAGAGAGAGAGAGAGAGAGAGAGAGAGAGAGAGAGAGAGCGTTTGGCTCAGAAAATGAAACGCGCAAACGTCAGTTTATAATTTATAAGCAATATTTCCCGGAGCAATCGCGTGTGGGAGTACGAAAGGGCCAACAGAAATTGCAGAATGCGAAGCGATATTCGAAGCGTTTGGGAATCGCTTTAGTAATATCGCAATTTAGGATCTTGTATATTTTAGATGGAGAAGCGTAGACTATCCTCATGCGAAGTGTACTTACTCGGTCGGATAAACTTTCCGGCTTAAGATCCTCACCCATCTTCGCCCGACTTGTTTCGAAGAGGGAAGGGGAAAGCCATACGAGAGCCTCGTGGAAAGGGCTTTATAGCTTTTTCCCCATGTATCCTGTGTACGACGCGCGTGCCGGTCGTACGAGATGTATGAACTCCGGTCTAAAGCGATAAAAATGCCTGTCTCGCGAAATATTCGACACTCGTCGCGTATAACGAGAACGTTTCTTTCAAAATAAAGTCTCTGATTCAATTCAAATGCAAATTTTTTTTTTTTTTGTGCAACAAAAATGCTCATTCGCGTTTATGACGTAGAAAGAATTCCTGATATCAGATTTACAGATGGACTTATTTATCTCTGAAAGTAATTTTTAAGTAAGTCCAATAAACGCATGAAATAATTCTCAGTGAATACCTATTTGAGTTTTATTCTTTATATATATAAGAAATTTTTTATCTCTAATTAAAAAAAAAAAAAATATTTATTTATGAATTTTTCAAATGTTTATTGATTGCGTTATCATTGTTTTTGAACGCGCATTAATTTCTTTAATTATTTTCAAACAAAATAATAAAGTCTCATAATTTTCAGTGATTTTTTCTCGCGATAGAACAATTAATTAGATAATTAGTTTATAGGACTTCCAGACAAAATAACAATAAGATGGTACAGGTGATGTTATCCATTCTCAGTATTGGACCTACCTTTTATCTTGCCATGTTCATTCCAGCTCGATTTTTAGTTAGAGATCGAGAATAGAGAGAAAAACTCCTTTTATTGCCGATTAATTATTATAGTTTGCAAATAAGCATAATAAGTAAAAAATTTTACGCTCGTTTACGCTCAGTTATGATCTTCACTAGATGCATTCAGAACGCAAAATAAAATGATAATGTTCATTTAAATTTTAATTAAAAAATATTCTTTGCGTGATTTTTTTGATCAAAGTTATACTAAAAAATATATAAAATTTTAACTTTTATATCGAAAATTACTTCAATAAAAGAAGCTTTGATCATGTTTTGTAAATATCTGAAAGTAAATTATAAATATAATATAAATGTCAAGTCATAAAAACAGTTTAGAAAACAATTCTATTAAATATAAAATAAATTATATTTGCGAGAACAATAAATTTATATTTACATTTGTATTTGTCTATAAAACTAATATTTCGTTGTTCGTAATATCTTTCAAATGTTAGTTGAAGAAAAACATTTACAATAAATCATTCTGTTGTTCATTTATGACTTTTTTATTGAATTTTCTCTAGCTGTGAGCATGATAAATTGATCATTTATCGAACATCTAAGATAAAATATTTAACTTAATTTGTTCTAGTTCTCATCTATTTTAAAGACAATAAATCTATGATATGACACACATTTACCTATAATGTTATAATATATTTTTATGTTGCTAACGGGATACAAATCCAGCTATAATTTGAAATACATTTTTGATAGATTTTTTAATTCAAAATAAAATAAAATTTCATTCACCGATCGGAATCGGCTGCATTAAAGCTACATGTGTTGATCTGTAACATAGAAATATAAAATCTGAATTATAACAACGTTTAAAAGATTATTAAGATTATTAAGATTATTAATTAATATTTTAAACAATTATTATTGTAAGTTTGTCAAAAGTAATACACGATACGTATAACGATACATAAATATTTATTAAATTTTCTAAAAAAATTATTCTTTTTTTAAATATAAATTTGTTTAGCATTATTTAAATTAATTGTTATTAAAATAAACAAAAAATTAATATGCTTGCGTAATTAATTACAACTAATATACAACAAATATACAACTAATAAATTACTCATTCTAAGGAAATTCTCTTTTCTCTTAAATATATTCTCCTCTTCTCAAGTTGTTAGCATCCGTTGATTTGCATGTTGCACTCATTTGCAAAAAGTTCGTATAATTTATACAGTCACTCGCAAAAAATTTACACATTTTTATTACAATTTATTAAGTGACAGGTTGAAAACGGACGCACGACACTTTGCTTGGCACTCCCAATTCGGTGATCATGAATCAATATCCCATTTTGCATGAAAATGACATTTTCGCTTACATTTTTATTATTATACACCTTCATATGACAGATCTTGATTAAATAAATCCCGCGATAAGCAACAATAGATAAGAAATGAGCGCCTATTTTAAGCATTTTCACTTTTTAAGCATTTTCTTCGAATTAAATTTATTATTAATATAAATGATTGAATTGTAATGATTAGTCAGTTGTAATGATTAGTAAGAGATAATATAAATGATAGCAAATTTTATTTCCTGTCGTCGCAATTGCGTTTCAAAAAGAAATTCGACAATATATTACATCTTATCGGAAATAGTAATTTTAATTTGAAGCATAAAACGATAATAAAACAATTAAATTTCATTACGATATAATATCTCGATATTGTTATAAAAACTAAAAAAAAAAAAAATTTTTATTACATCATGATAAAACGTTCGGGCACCTTCTTAATAATATAGCTTTTTCAAAAAATTACAAACTTAAAATATTTTTAAATACATTATTTTTATATTTTTATGCGCATGTTGTTCAGAAAGATCGGCTTGCAAAATTTCAATTAAATAATAAAAAAAAATGCAATCTTATAGTTCTTATATTTTTATACATATTATGTTTATACTCGAGAAAAATGGAGATTATAGAAAGATGGCCATTGTTATGCCATTAATGTTTTTCCTCTGCAGTCAATCGTTTTCGAGAAGATTGCAATAAAAGATTTTGTATACATCTAGAAATACCTTTGCGCGATACAGACGGTAAGCGCGATAAATAATTGTGTAGTTTCCGTTTTTCTTCAACGCTACGTGCGACGCGAAGTTTTAAACGCTCGGAAATATATCGCGTAAAAGAGACATAACGTAGGCAGTAAACGCGATTTAGCAGCACGTCGTGGACAAGGTGATATATCGACAGAAATATGTAATAATCGCGATACAGAATTGATACGCGTTGTTTTATTCCCTGCCCTAAATTTATCGTTTTCGTATCGGCACTTATGCGCGCACGATCGATACTCTACGCTTTAGCAGCAAGTAGGCGCAATGGCTTTACAATTTCGTGGAGCATACGTGCGAGACGGGGTTAAGCGTTTCGCGACGACAAGTCGCGTAGGCGAGCAGAGAAATGAGCAGAGAAGGAAAGAGGGTGCGCGAGTGCCCGAACGAGAAAGATTTTATTAAAAATCGTTGCCGCCATCCGGGACCACATTTTCGATTCGTCTCATGGCCGACATATAACTTTTACGACACGTCCCGACAGAGCACGATCCTCGTGACGAAAACATTGTTTTACTCTAATTTCGTAAAATGGACAAGCAGTTTTTTCAGAGTTCTTTGCTTGACATTTGTTATATATGTTGGATAATATCAATTAGACCTTGCAAATATATATTGCTTTGATATTTTGATTCTTCCATAATTGAAATTCTATATTAAAAGTCTTAGCAATAGCTGTTAAAATATTAATATATTAATATATTAATTAAAATATTAAAATATTAATATATTAATTGTCAGTTGTTAATCAATTAGTAAAAGCTTATAGTCTAATAAATTTTCACTAGATTAAAGTATAATGTTAAATTAACAAAATATAAATTAATCCATATTTTAAACAAAAATAATTTATATTTATATAAAATATTAAAATTTATATTATAACATTTTTGCTAATTATATGCAAAAAATTAATTATTTTTATTATTTAAAAAAAATATATGTCATTTAAATAGTCAATAATTAATGATATTATTATAATATTAATTATGTGTAGACATTGGTCTATAAATTTGATTTTTAGAAAACTCTGAACAGTATTATATAATATACATTAACATAATCTATGTCGTTAAGATTATTGTTGTTACATCAAATTATGACATTTATAGAAAAAAGCAATAAGTGTTTAAATTAATTAACTTATATCTACATATATAAAATTACTATATGGATTACTATAACTCTCGCATTAAAAATTATAACTCCTTAATCTTTCTAGATCAAACAAAGTTTCTATATTACGTAAGCTTTTGATCACTCTCATATTGATAACTCTCAAATAACATTTCTAAATGAAATTGGAGCAAAAGCGTGTTGTGCGCAGAAATGATATATATTGGATATAATTTTTATAAGAATGCATGCGAGTACTTACACATGCTTCCTGAAAATTTTATCACAAGAGATATGCATGAGAATGCAACGAGGAATAAACAAAAATTTAATTAAAAGAATTTTTTCTCAATCTCCCTTGTTACTTAAGAATCAATGTGATCTTCTGTTAATATAAATGTCTGCCTGCTTTCTTCTAATTATACAGATAGCAAGGAAGAATCAGCATTATATTACTAATTAAAATGCAATTTTTATTACTTTCTGTACCCAATCGGGAGAGATATGATCCTTCTAAATATACAAACTCTCGGCTGAAGCAAATCATTAAAGAGAAAATTATCTTTCACATTAAAATAGACGAACCTACATAAAATAAACTCAGCAAATTCTCGCGCAGTTTCGCACTTTTTTCCCTCTCATCTTAATTTTATATAAATATTCCTGCTTTTTCTTTCGTTTGCTCCATTTTCTCTTCTGTCAGGGGTTTTATTCCTTTCAAGTTTTATTCCTTTTATCTTGTTCCTTCCGCGTATTCTTTGCCCTCTCTTCATCTCGTTTTTTTTTTCTATTCTTCTCTTTACCTTTTATTCTTTTTAGAGGAGTCATTCGCGCGTTTCTCATTTAAAAATAGATTTGATTTCTCGCTTTTCTCAATCCCTCTTTTGTTGTTATGTTCGATCCACATACGTCAAACGTGGATCGGTTTATCACGAATTTAAAGAATGAAAATAGAATATTAACTATAATTTTAACTTGGAAAAAGGAATTTTTAATTTGCGTTTATGCGGGAAGTGTCTTTCATTTCTTTTATTCATCAAACGATATTAATAAATGAAAAGTAAAATCAAGATTTTTTATAAGAGTCGCATGATCAAGAAAGTTAATCATTAAATGATTAAGTGAAAAAGGCAATATATTAATTAGAGTACTTACGGGAAAGATTGTAGATCTTTCTCTTTGAAATGTTTCACATTTCCAATTCTTTATATTAAGATTTTATACTGCATATTAAATATAGTACTCTCAAGTTATTTTTATTGATAAATTTTTATAATCTATTGCCTAATTTCGCATGACAATGAAAATTGAGGCGACCCGAATTTTCTGCCCATAATTATAATTTGACAAAGTAAATTAATCTGATCGTCGATATTGCATTTTTCAATTTGATTCTATCCTGCTCCGAAATATTAAAGTTAATGAGATTAAATAATGTAATTTAATTTAAACATTTTTTTTTTCAGCTCTTTTGTACTTCTAAAACCTCTTTTTGCGCCATTCGGCATATTAAATGATATCATAAGATGAGCCAAGATTGCAATAAGCAATTTAATGTCAAGAAACGAGTAAAAGAAAAAGCTTTTAGAAGCATGCAATATCTAATAAGACAATAATCAATAAGTAACAGCCATTTGATGAACATTGACATTAAGATTAAAGCTCCTGGTTTATTATAAAATGGAGTTATATTGCTTTATATAGACAACAATCTTATATTGACTGATTTTCGAATTACACAATAACGATAAAATTAGTCAGGTAGATATCTCTCTCTCTCTCTCTCTCTCTCTCTCTCTTCCTCTCCTATCTTTTCATAAATATCGAAATTATGAAGTTAACAATTTTTATTTTTTTTTTTTTTAATATTAAATTATATAAAAATTTTTTCCATTAGATAAGCATTTCGTCACATATTCGTAAATACTCTTTTAACTGTAATATTGAAAAAAAAAATTAATTGTTATAGATACATAAATTATTTATAAAATTATTTATTTTTTAAAATGGATTGGAATTATTATTATCCATCTAAAAACATTAAGAATTATAGAAATTTAAATATATCTGTGACTAAATAAAAAAGATATAAGAATAATAAAATTACTGCTTTTGCACAACAGGATAGAAAAATAAGACAACAATATCTCGATTCGCAGGCCGCGAAAAAGAATATATCCTTCGAGAAACACCCGAGTAATACCTGTATAAAAAATTTCTTTTCGATAAACAATTGCGATTTTACCGATGTTGAAACCGAAGCTCAAGATTACTTCCGTGGAAACTGCATTATTCATGACGCCGTTCTTTTTTTTACCACGATCGAAGATTATTTCCGTTACCTATTTAATGATACCTACAATGTAGTAGAAGTTTAAATATTCTTTAACAGAGTGGGATTTCTTCCCGCCCCGAGGACTCGCGGCGACCAAAGAAGATAAGACAACATTGTGAAATCGCCACGGGGAAGAATAATGTTTGAGACACGAAGTACCTGTTAATAATGCGCATTTCAATCTGCTACTTTGCCGCAGGAATGGAAAAAGTCAAAGCTCACGAAAAGATAAATGTGAGGCATGGCATTACTCAGCTATCTCACTTCGCTTCTACTCTAGTTTTGAGTTAAAATTCCACTTTGTGTATTAAAATTCCCGCGGCGCGCGCAAACGCGAATTTCAATATTTCGCGTCCAATTTGCAAATTATTCGCAGATGAACCTTTTATATTTGGGAAGAGGTTTCCGCGGAAGACATAACACATCACTCAATAAGTCTCCGGTCTAACTAAGAAAAACAAATTTTTTTTTAGAAATCACGTGGGTCTGT
>JBCAUJ010000001.1:15550073-15609390 GCA_038406275.1 Cataglyphis albicans
TTTAGAAATCACGTGGGTCTGTCAACAATGTTGCCATATATGTGTCAGACCGGGGACTTATTGAGTGATGTGTTAGGCGCGTAGTCGCTTACGCGAATGCAGATTCTCAAGGATAAGAATGGTTGGCAGTTTTGTGAGAAAAGTCCAGAAATGCATTCTCAAGCAATAGTAACACCACTTACGAATATCATTTATCCCTTAACCGCTATGTTTCTGCTGTGTTTATAGCGCGATCACGCGACTCATGGGATCTGTTTCGCGAACCCGCTTGTACGTTTACGACATTATATTCCGATGTTAATTTTCTGTTTCGCGAGAAATCCCAAAACAACACACGAAGAAGAGCGCACGTATGATGGTAGCTGTAACGACGTAGCTGTTCTTTTCCCCGTTACTTCTTTTTTCATGAAACTAATTTTCAGGTTTTCCGACCCCGTAAATTTCCCAGACCCGCTCGCGCGCCTCGCTCTTGGCTCGTTATTTCCCCATAGACCCCCGCGAGAACTCGCGCGTTTACGCCGCGAGCGAAATACTTTCGGATCGATAACTCATTTTTATCATTTAAAACGCTTCTTCGTTCGTGCGCGTCCGGTGGGATTATGCCGATGGACACGATCTCGATAAATATAATCGAATGCGAATCACAGAGGCAAGGACGACGAAAGCGATCGCCGCGAGTAAACTGAACGACGACGGCCACTTGACGGGGTAAGCCCTTTTATGTTTCCGTTCTCCGCAATGACGTTTACTTTACATCCACGTTATACTTGCTTAAGCAGCCGACGATAAATCAACCGGTGCATTTGCACCGGTCCTTTCGCAACGGAGCTTGTAAATAATTTGATCTTATCGTCGTCACGGGGTACTCCGTCGACGAAGGTTTAATGGCCGACTACCGTCATCCCCTTTGGACTTTTCGCTAATTCGCAGAAGTACAGAAGTTTAACGAGATTACATAGTACTGTCGTCTGTCTCGAATTTAATTCGAATCAATTCGCTCCCATTATTTTTCTTCTACCTCGTTTCACCTTTTCCCCTTTCAACATTTAGCAGGCTATGATTTAACAGCGTTGCGTAAAAAGACGTGCGTTTCGCAGCTCCATGTAAATATTTCTATTTATATAACACTGCGTTTAAAATATCCAGTGTGAGCAGTAAAAGACTATTCTGTTTTAAAATAATCGTTAAACCACTATAAACGCGCGCTATTTATTTTATGTGTATGGGCATATAATTACTTACATATTAATTCTAGTTTTTCACTTTTTCAAAATAAATTAAATAAAAATTACACTTGAGAAAAAATTAAATAACAATTACATATAAAGTAATATTTAGCGCATCCTCGAGATAGCTAATCAGCATCGCGACAAAGAGATAACAATATTGCCAGTATCGATTTAATATGGCTTTTTTGAAAATCGATATGTCAATAAGAACTGCACAGCACATTATTAAAATATCATACGCGTGTGTGTATGTGTGTGTGTGTTATATAAAATATTATAAAATTTAATTTTTATAAATAATTATAGACAAAAATAATAAAAAATTGCGATATCTTTTGCAATAGTGGTTTGAGCATAAAAGGATCGGAAAATAATTTGATGTAATTAATAATTAATTCTCTCTCTCTCTCTCTCTCTCTCTCTCTACGTTCTCTAAACGATGCATGACAAATTGTCATGTCATAAACGAATAAAATTATATTCATGTATCAACGACAATAAGCCGGCAAGGGAAGGAATTTTTTTCTTCATCGACCTCTGATAATTGTCGAAGTTACATCTCTGGCTGGATCAATATGGCCAGGATCAGCAAAAGTCCAACTGGCCCAACGGAAGCGATACACTATTCTATTAAAGCATTCTATTAAGGCATTCTATCCTAATAGAATGCTCCATGCCCTAGCATGCAAGTAGAGCGCGCGAGTAAGGTACGCGGTTAGGGCACGCACCTATTATAAAATACATGTAACTAATAAAATTAGTTATATGTAATATAATAATATATATTATCTGTTTTTTCAAAATCAATTAAATTAGAATTATATACATGTATTTAATATTTAAATTGTCAAATACGCAGCCATGACAGGCTTTTATTGATATGAATTAATGTATAGCGTAGTATTGAGATAATTAATCAACATCGACGAAAAGAAGCAACAATACTTGCGAGTATCAATTTTACATGTATTTTTTAATAGCGGATATAAAAAGGACGTAGTTAAACTCTTTTTTTCTCTTTGTATGTATTAATTGTAATAAGCGAAAATTATTTTAATATTCAAAATATAATTTATAGCGTTTTATTCGGTATTTTTAAACTCTTCAAATATGAATCTCTTGTGTGTATCTCTTTTTATAAAACCACGGTCAAATTTATCTATTGTCATCTGCTTATCCGAAAAATTATTCAGAAAACAAAAGATGTTTTAATCAAATGTATCTATCGACAATTCTTATTTGTGAATTATATGAATAAGTATTATAAATATGTTTCCTTCAAAAACTTAATAGTAAGCTCTTTCGACCTAGTTTCTAATATCAGATAATTGGCATAATGATACGCACGCCATACTTGAAATATGTCGATAATATGTGACAAATAATATACAACGGATCACGGTGAAACAATACGAAGAAATGTGTTCCACGTGAGAAAATTAATATCGCATCTTTTCCCGTGAATTCTTCGTCGACTTTTTAGCGAAATACACTAACTCCTTAAACTTCAGTTACATCTTGCTTCACAAATAGCCGTAGAATTCTCGCTCGATTTGCCCGTACGATTTTCTCTGCACGTTTAGATCTTTGATCCAACCTCTCTCGAATTCTGCACGGCGTCGCCATTATTGCAAGAGTAGTTCGCGAAGTAGAAGCCGAAAGTGGTACGGCCGCGTTGTAAAACCCGATCGAAAATGGAAAGGAAGCTATAACGACACACATCTCTGGCTGGCTGGTGGTCCAAAACCGGCGGGCTGAATGACAGCGGGAGTTACGATAGCTTTTAGACCCAAAGTAACTGTCGCTCGTAACATTTGCTTTGGCCTTTCTTCCTCGCGTGAGGATGACTCGCTCATTATTCGTCAGTGTTTTTATACATTTGCTGCCGCGTATCTGTCCCATCTGATTTGTTAAAGTTTATCGCGAAGGATGTTACAGCTTTAGTCCGTCCCTCTAGAATGACCCGTAAATAAAAACCCTAAATCTCATCCTATATATAGCGGAAGGGAACGCTTGACGAGTTTTTGCGAAAAGAAAAATAAAGGAGGTATATATATATATATGTATGTGCGTTATGTGTGTATATGTATAAGTATATTTAGATGTAAAGCACTAGGAAGAATATAAATTTAAGATTAGCAGAAAATACAAATAAACAGGTTTTGAAAAATTTAAGAAAATATTACTTAAGAAATTTTATTATATCTTATATAAAATAATAAATGTATATATAAAATAAAGAATTGATATTGCAATAATTAAAAATTTCCCAAGATTTTCTCATATACGTCATTTTGCATATTCTGATTAAGATGTCTAAATTTGTCCCAAATATATTTATATCGTATTACGATACTATTTATGAATCTCATTTTTATTTTAAATACGGGTTTTCGATTTGGAATAAAATACAGATTAGAAACGGTGTAATTTGTATTTTTTTTTTTTTTTTACAAATTGTTAGTGCAAATCAGAGTATAATTCATTTATTAACACACAATTAAATGTTTCGAATTTGCTTTTTGTTCTACAAAATTCATTTTCTATTTAACCCAAGTTTGTAATATTCTCAGAATTTTATAGTAATTGCTAGCCACGCATTGTTACAAAGCTGTATGTCTGTGAGAGTATACTGAGTAAATGCTTAAATCAAAAGGCAACTGGGGGCGAAATTCTACCACAAACGAGAATTTATCATGCAAAGCAGAAAGTTGTTTTATCTCGTTTCTGTTGAGTTCACAGATGAATGAATAAAAACTTTATAGATCGTAATACAATAATTCGTAATCGCGCACAATCCTATTAGAAATTTTTTGTACAATATACTAAACATATTACGTATGTAGAGGTAATTTTTAGAAATTATTTTTTTAATAATTATAAATAATTATAAATGAGATAATAAAATTCCAATAATATTAAAAATCCAATAATATTAAAGATACGTAATAAAAAATACATTAATGTTGAGTGAAAATCTTGCAATCGACAGTTAGTATGCTAATACAAAATTATCTGAGAAACGAGTCTGCTTAACTGCATTAACTGGCTAAGCAGCACTGGTTGAGAAATCCGAACGGAAGCTAGGTTTTCAAGCAAGCTGTGATGGAAACAGGATCCAGGCTACATTGTGTTGGGCGAAAATATATTCCATTTTAAGTATTCGAGCTAAAAGCATGGTTAAAAAAATAAAGTTACTTACATCAAAGAAAATTCAAATTTTCTTTGCATTCACATAAAGCTTATTGTTATTAGATATTTTATATAGTTAATTCATTTATAAATTATAATATTTTAATATTACAATTAATGCCGTGAGAAATATCATTTTGTTGCATTTAGTGTTACTCTGCAAAATTTTGTTGGTATTTTAAATATTACTTAAATCTTCTGTAAGATGTCGTTAGTTAATAGTTTATCAATCTATGTGTGACATTTTGTAATATTAATTTATTATTTGCATATTAGTTGCAGTTATTATTTTTATAATAGATGCTAAACTATTATCTTTTATCGACATAGCATTGCAACAATTTGTATGACAAGAAAAAATACTTGTATATCATTCAATCAAAATAATAATCCAGCTGGATTGTATTTAAACAATTTACAAATTATATTTCGCATATACTGCAAAATCAAGAACATTTAAATATTCGAATCTGAATTAACTTTTAATGATTTATTGATAAGCTACGACCTTAATCTCATTTTATTAAAATAAAATCTGGATTTACACTGATACCGCCGACATTGCGATCCTGCATTCCTTTGCATTCCAAGCTAATCTCTAGAGATATATATTTCAGGAAGTAAACGAACACACGTGTATCGCGATGTAACATCCAAAATATCCATGCATAAATTTTCTTAAAACAGTCCGTCCACAGCATTTCATCTCGCTCGAGTCGTACGTGAGGAAAGTCACGGCCTACTTGGTTCTCTCCTAGAGAGGAGAGAACAAGCCGCGCCAAATTGAAAACCAATATCACGAGAAGTAGCCTACGCTTGCAGGATATGGGATGTAATAATCCGCGAGCGTGCCGATTAGCCGAAACGAGACCAGACGAGAAATCAATCATCGTCGGGTCGTACACGCGCGGGTGATAAATTCTTCTGCCCCGAGAAACTGAACTGTCGGAACACGACGTGCGATTCTCTCAGCGAACACACGAATATTAAAAATCTTGTCACCTCTCTTCACCCTCTATCCCTTCTTCCCTTTGGCGCGTTCTGCTTTGTATTCTGGTTTGACGTTTATTTCTTCGTTGGCCGATTGGCGACGATACAGAGCGCGGATTGCGCGATCTTACGTCATCATTGCTTATACCTGACGCTACGTTGACTCAGACTGTCACGTGAAAGCGATAAAATATATGCACAACAACCATGATGTCGCTTTGTTCGACCTTTTTATCTACCCCGAATAAACGAAGCCCGACAAAGGAGGAATAAACAGAAAAGAAAGCCGACGGGAAAACGCTTACCTTATATTAGAAGACAAATTGTGTTCAGTTTTCTGTAGCTTGCGAGCTTTTTCTTGGATACACATTACCATCTTTATATCATTATTAAGCTGTCCTTCTCTCTATCTTTTTTGACATATCATTTTAAAATCATATTTTTATATAAATTGTACGGGGAGTCACTTACTTCTATCGCATTACTTTTTAATTCGCTTCGGTTTTTTTTTAGCTTCTCTTTGACAAATCTGTTGAAACATTTATGATTTTCTCATCACGATAGAAGATATATTTTTATTTCGCGGATACTGACCAGCTTAATTTTTTATCACGAATTGTTAGTAGCTTATTTTTCAACCATACTTCTCTATACTCTTTTCGCCAAAACTACAAAAATCCTTGGCGGAATGCAATCGGTTCCATCCATCAAAATCTACGCGAACGTCGTACTGTCATGATGGCGTTTCTTTTCATTCGTTAGGAATCCAGTTCCAATTCAGGATCGAGCCACTTTCTTTCGTTACTCCGGGAGATGAATCGGATCGAATCCCGGAATGCTGGGAGAAGTGAACCGTGACTGATAAAACGTATGGCGAGATACTGCATCGTGAGCCTTCCCTTCCTACCGTAACGCTTCCGTACATGCTCGATAGCATTCTTATCTTTTATTAACATGATGCGACAACGATGCGCTAGCTGCGCAGTATTACAGGAAATCCGTTTCTTTAGAGTAAAGCAGAGCTATCGCGGCATCGTCGGCGAGAGGCATTCGCGTGGATATGATTGCGGCCATACAATTGTAACTAACTCTGTCTTAAGTAGCCTTGTCTCTTATGAGCTAGGAATGCAATAACGCGCCACACAATAAATGTAATAAACCGTCGAGTTCTTTGCCAAACTCTTATTACGAGCTGGAATTTTACAAAGACAGTTTTAAGAAAGTGTAAGCTGTAGTATGTGCATTAGGACGCTCGAAAAGATCATCGACGGGTTATCGATTTTTCGGAAGTAGATTTTGAAAATCTAGCATTGCGTAAATGAGAGATTCTCTCTTTTCGATAAATCTAAGATTTTAGAACCCATGAATTATTTAGAGTCTCGCCTCATCTTGAGATACTTGTATATTAAAAGCAAAACATTTATTAATAAGTAATAATTTTATTTTATAAGTATTAATTTTTTATTTTAATTGCAATAATTATAAATTTAGAAAAAACAAGTAAATTCATGATGTTAATTACGAGTTCTCCAAGCGAGTATTTATCGACAAATCTGCCACTTTGACAAGACAGAAAAGTGACACTTGACGTAACATCATTCGCATTTAATTTAATTTAATTTAATTTAATAATCTTTGTTTTTCTCTGTATCTTTTCTTCTTTAAATTTCTTACACATTTGTTTCGATTGATGTATTGTAACGTGCTCGTTTGGAAATTTGTACCTAGAATGCCTTTCTGGATAATTATTGTCGTCGACGATTGTCGTGAGACTCACGTCACATATCAGAACGTCATCTTCCATATTCGCGGAGAAAAATGATAGCGTGTATACGCGCGTAAAGGGGCGTCGGTTTTCTTATCGCATTAGAGAGAGTGACTACTTTCGGGACAAGACAGAATTTATTACAATCGACTTCTTAGACTGTTTATACGAATAAAGGTGGGTGTCCATAAATCCGTATCGTAATTTAGATTCACTTTCCGGATATCCATGATTGATGAGAATATCTTACGGATGAGTGCCAGCCGGAAAACGCCGAATATCGACAATTCGGCCGAGAGATAAGAGAGAGAGAGAGCTCAACTCGGCGAGAGAACACATTTGACAAGTCGATTATCGCGAACCAATTACTTCGGCCACTGCGATAGAGCAATTCGCTAGGATTAGGCACGTTAACTTAATTTGCATGCGGCGACGCGGTCGCGGTAGGAATGAAGACATTTGCGGTGATGTAGGATGTGTTAATTTTCCTATGGAATGAGATTATTTCTTCTCCAAGAATGACACAGATTTTGCTCTTAGTGACTTAGTATTTAGAATTAGTAAATTTATTTCTTGCCTTCATTGTCAATTTTTTTTCAAAACAAGTCGCAGCTCTCTATGGTGTTGCAATGTTTGGGATCAGCGTGAAAATAGACATATACAAATATTTTATAGTTACATTTATTTAATGAAATTGTCAAGTCATATAGGTATAGTGCACAAAGTAAGCTTTATATTTCAATACGTTAAAAGAGAGAAAGAGAAAAAAATTTTTTCATAACATTTCCAAAGATGGAGCATAGAAACACAAGCAAAGAGGAATACACAAAATATTCTCTCAAGCTGAATCAGGCAAATGTCTGATCAAAGCAGTGACAAGATCGGGGTGAAGTATTCACTGATCTTCAGTAAAAACATTTACATTTTTCTCTTTCATTTCACATTTTTTCGATTATGGCAGTAAAATTTCACTGAAAAATCAGTCAATATAATTAACTAATTCTTCTCAGTGTGTAAGATTTTATAATACATTGATGAAATATTGATTTTATTTAAGAAACTAGGAGCGGTGTAAAAGTCTCTCAAGTGATGAAATGATTTCGGGCGATCAATTACAGAACGTCATCCCGTCTCATAATACGTTATTGCTTCACGTTGCCACTTGCGGAAATCGTCGCAAACGACGAGAGCTGGCTCTCTCCTTGCGAGCAAACTCGGGTTCCATTAACCGCAAAGAGCCTCTGACACGTTCCTTGCAGCACGTTTCTCGGTTCGCACACCGGCCGATCCCTGTCATCTGCCATAATCGCGGGCGTGCGAGAGAGATAGGTGGCGGGGAGGGGGAGAGGGCGAGAAACGAGGTCGTCCGCTTATACCGCGACACACTTTGCATGACGATGGTCGAGCAAGACGATCGACATTCTCGATTACGTCGAGGAATATAAGGAGAACCGAGCGCGCGATTATTTGAGCGATATTGAATGACGGAAGTCATTCCGCGCCGGGAGCACGTCGACGCGGAAGACGACGCGCGTCGGCCACGGATGGATCCACCTTCATTACTCCGAAATGTCACGTATATATAGCCGGATCTCATGCGTTTCACCGCGTTAATGGATACGTCCCGGGTAGTAATCCGAAACGCGAATTAAACTCAACTGAAGCTGCGCGGCACGTGTATGGAAATCGCCTACACGTGGTTAATCACGCTATCCCGAAAGTATATTTACGCGCCGCTGTAACAGTAATCCGCGATTACGAAACTTGTCACATTTTGTGACGGCGTTTTCGGATAGACGGATGACAATTTATGCGGAACATCGCTAGCATGAAGTATTCGTAAGTTAACAGAATGAAAGAATGTAAGAATATAAGAATAAAAGACAAGGTTTTACATAGCGAGGAGAATAAAACAAGGACACTCTTAGATGTCAAACGTTTGTATGTTATAATAATTATAAAATAAAATGTTTTTATTGCTAGAGTAAAAAATATAATTATTTTATTAAAAAATAATTTATCTATCGTCTGGAATTAATATCGTTCCGTAATAAAGATTTGCAAGGATTGAAAGACTGTTTTTGAGCGAGAAATGAATTTGATGATATAAAATTGTGAGATAAAGCAGGAGAAAAAGCGTGTAAAAAAGATATTAAAATATTAAACATATGCCTTTCATGTAACTGTCACTTTCTGCAAAATTTAATCGACGTGTATATTTTGTTAAATAAATTATTTTATATAAGCATTCACACTCTTCACTTTTTTTTTATATTAATTAAATTTAATTTTTTATCTTGTAATATTTATTTGTTCTTATTATGAGAAAAAATTATTTTATTAAATTATTTTTATTATCTTAGATCGATGCACATACTTGTTATAATATACTTGTTATAATTATTAATTAGCTAATTTATTTTGATTAGTAAATTAATTTATTTTCAATAATTTAATAATTATTAATAATTATTAATTCAATAATTATTAATATTATGTGTATATTTTAATTGCGTTATTACTTTAATAGTTATAATGCAATTTTGATATTGCACAGAAAATCTGATGTGACTTCAAAGGATTATATATTCTCTATGAGAATTTATATTAGGCTATTGGTAGTATCGCGTAGTATTCTTTTACAGAAGAGAATAAAATTTTTATCACCATGTGAAACAAGTAGTCGGGTTTTCCTGTGTATGATTGTTTCTGTCACAATTTATGAAGTTGTGTGAAATGGTATAAATGTTACCGGGTCGCGAGAACATGAAAAGCCTATACGGATCTAAGTGGAACTCTGCTCCAGTTAAGAGCAATATTTTCTATTTTAATAACATGCATTTATGGAGCATAGTAAATATAAAGAAAAAAAAAATATTCACTATCATTAACGTATATTTAAAAAAAAAATATTGAAATCATGATATTCGAAGAAATAACCGCATTAATTTTTATTTTATAAAAAACAATTTGTCATGTTCATTTTATAAGTAACATGTTAAACTTTTGGTTATATTATAATATTATATATTATTTTATTAATATTATATAATATTATATATAATATTATATATTATTATTATATATTAAGAAGTTTTGTAAATACTTATTTTAATATAAAAGCTGTAACTTAATGTATATTATATGATCATTGTCATACTGAAATTAAAATGAATTGTTTGTGTTAAATGATTTATATAGATTCGACAATCAGAATTTAATATTAGTCAAAATTATGAATCTGTGCAACAGAGAATGATATCGCGATCGAAACGCGGAAAGCGGTGGCTTTCAGCACTTCCTTATTTTTTTCCAAGTCGCTTTTTCTCCCGTAGTAGCGTCATCGTAACGACTTGGATTTACAGCGGTAGATAGCTCGCGCTCGGAACTCTGTACACCGGAAGTTATTCGCGTCATCCGAGTTTGCCGCAGAGATCGGCTGAACTCGCCGAGATCAGAGCCGCGCTGTTTTCATCGCGACCGTCACCTCCTCCACCCATGTCGGGTTAGCATCGAGTCCACACCTTCGCGGCGCGATTTATGAAGTGCGATAACACGACCCAGGCACCCAAGGCCGGAAAAAGCTGCCAGACGCGCGTCTGGATCCGCCCGTTGGAATTTATCCGCGTTTTCCGCCGACGGCGACGGATGTATGATCTTTCACTTCTCGCTCACAAAGTGAGACAAAAAGATTTTCCATGAAATATGTTTTAATGACATTTCCCACAATGTTTGTCTTCGGGACTTTTTATTATTCCGAATATAAGGTTCTTCTTTTATTTTGAATATAACATTTTCCTTTTATTACTTTTATTATATATTTTCTTTTTTCTTTTTCCTCTTCCTTTCTTTCTATAATATTTCTTTTTATATTTAATAAAATAATTATGTTCTCAAATATATAAAATGAAATTTAGCTTTTTTTTTATTTAAAAATATATACTTAAGGCAATATATACTCATCTTCATATACATAAATATATATATATATATATATATATATATATATATATATATATAATGTAGAATACAATGTTGATATTCACGTGTGGATGATCATAAAAATGTTTCCGTTTGACGCAGATTTCTATGTTTCGCGTGAATTAAGAGATATGACGTGAAACGGCGTGAAAATGCACGATCATATTTTTTATGCGCCTACCGGCCCGGAAGCGCGTTGTCCTCCATAAATCTACTCTCCCAGGACGAATAGAACAGTGCCGTGGAATATTTTTTCGCAACTTATCGCGCATACGTATATATACAAGACTTTCGTGATATAGTCTCTCCTTTGGGTTAAACGAATCGTATCGACAGAAACTCGAGTGTCTTTAAAGCGCTGGAACATTTCCGCGGTCGCTTGTGGTCGTCGAACTGAAAGGGGAGATAAAGAAGGGGACAAATGCGAATGTCGGCGTGGAACGAGGGCTAAGAAAATTTACGAGGTAACACGAGAGAGAAAGGAGAAAAATGGTGAAAGCAAGAGCGAGAAAGTGCGGCGACTTAGGGGACGTGCAAAAAAGATTGCGATGGACGTTAAATAGAATTGACTCACGTGGAGAAGTTACGATCGGCGAATTCGGCCATTCTTTCGTACGAGTAGATTAGCAGTCATTTTGTTTAACTTACTTTATAGATAAGTGATTTCAAGATGATTCTTATACATAAAAAGGATATGAAACTTTGATAAATAAAAAAATTAAATTAAATTAAATTAATAAAGATAAATTTATCGTTGCATAAAATTGCAACGTTATTGATTTTCGGCTTGTAATTGTATGAATGTTAAATACAAATAAAATATAAAAAATAATGAAATAACTCTAAGAGAACAAAATTATTATTAGAATATTATTGAGTAAGAAAATTTATTTTTGCAACGAAATAGATTATATACAAGTAATATTATTTAAAAGGAAATATTTTCTAGAAAAAAGGTTTTATAACAAATTTATAATAATTTACAATTCATTTTATAATAATTTACATTTCATTTACAAACATTTTGATAATTATAATTGTTTTATTAAAAAAAAAAAAAAAAATAAAATAAAAATAACTTATTTCTCGTAGAGAGTATTATAAAAAAAATGATCGAGATAAATCTATAACAGTTATGCTACATAATATTAAACTCTCAGTTTTCAAACAAAATTTTTCAGCAATTATAAGATTAATGTAGCTCTGTAATGTCTAAAGATCCACAGCCTTTTTTTTATTTTGTTTAACGTCATTATATTTCTAAAAAAGTGAAGTAACGTGAAACAGGGGGAACCAAAGGATAACGTTATTGGAGTAAGTCCTTGAAGTGACAGCAAAAAAGCGCTTAAAAAAAGAAGGAAATATCGTTGAAAAAATAGATCTTGTCTAACGGGATGGTTACGAAGAGCTTACGCGTTTTCGCGCTCTCCCGAGAACAAGCGTGATCTACGATGTCGGTGAGAGGATATCTTCTTTCTTTCTCGCTAAAAGCTAACCGAAAAAAAATTTTGTTTGCGCGTCAAAGAAAAAAAATTGCAAATATTTGCGAGCGTGCGTGCGCGGTTTTTTAAGCCGAGATGCGCATAGGGATGAGGGTTGACGGTGGTACCAGGGGAAAATTTACGGCCGAAATCGCGGAGCGAGAGAGCGGAATTGTTGATGGAGCTCTCGTCGCATGAAAGTAACGAAGATTTCACGGGATGGATGGAGCAGATCGCCGCGAGGAGAATCGCGATCATTGGATCCGTTCCGTTGTCGCACCTGCGAACACGATGCGTTCCGTAATCTCACCGGAAATTTTCCTCGATATTCGCAAATGCTGTAAATTTTTCTTTTTCTTTTTTTTTTTTTTTACAGAGCACGATCGAGAAACAAAATGCGCATACAAGATAAAGATGAGTCTTGCGTCAAATCGTATTGATAAACGATAGGAAAGAATGCGAATGGAATAAAGAAAAATTGAAAAGAACTAACTACGAATTCTGATTTTTCGATTGCGGACAGTCAAAGTTGATTTCTTATAGGGATAACAAATTAAAAAAAAAAAAACTCAAATTAATCTTTTCTTTTTTATATACAATTATGTCTTGGTCTTATTTTTTCTTTAAATAATGAAAATTGCCTAAACTAAACGTAGCTCAAAAGAGTCTATCTGTACAAACAAAACAAGTTTTACTCTTATTTAATCTACTTTTTACCCTTAATTTAAGTTTTACTCTTTATTCGATATCATTTATCTGATATTTTAATATTTAATAAATAATATCCAATAAATAAAACAATTATAAAATAAATAAATAAAGAACATTGAAAAATATATTTGCATTATTTTGCAATTTATAATTAAAATTTTTAATAATTTTTATAATTAAAATCCTTTTTACTTTTATTGATTTTATAATAATTAAAAATTAAGTAATTTGCCGCTAGTTTATAATTTTTTTAAGCTATATTTAATAAAAAATTTGATTATAAATATATGACTCTTTTGGTTGATTCACCATCAAAGTACTGAAAGTAATCCGAAATTAATTGATTTTTGTTGGCTTAATTTTTCACCCGCCAATTATCTGCCAATAAACATGTTATTGATTCTCGCATTGACTGATTGATTACTATCATTTCATCTATCTGCATCCGCGTTCGAGTAATCAAGCGATTGGCCCATATTGTTCGCAGCGGCCGTTGACTTTGTGACACGCCGATGATTTCCCCTAATTTCCGCTTACTTTTGAGTGCTGCCGGTTTGTATACATATGGTCGCCGAATAGTTGGCTCCAATCACACTAATTGAAGGTTCGAGGATGCCTCTGTCGCATCGTACACACAATATTACCACCCCCGGCCTATAGCCTACTATTCGTTCGTCTTCCTTTCTCAAGTGTCTCTCTTGGAAATTGACGTTGATTGCTCAGATAGTGCACAAAGCTCAGTGAAGCATGCGTCGAAGTAATTGTAAGTGAAAATTAAAACTTCGTTAGCCCATCGCTTACGTTGCCTCTGCCTACTTCCCTCCCCCTCCCCCTTCCCTTCTCCCCCCTTCCCCCTTTCCCGTCCCTTGGAAGGAGCCAAGGGGCTAAATATCACTCGATGAAAGCGCAGGTAAAATTGCAAAAGGAAACTGGCCTGGAGCATGAAACGAAGCGCTATTAGCGTGATAATTAATGACTCTGCAGAAAGAAGAAAGGGGAGATTAATAATTCGTAATTAGAGGGACAATGAATGTACACGCGTTACTTCTACCGGTTACTTAATAAAACACTCCGGGTGACATACTATCCACGGTGATAATTACGCGAGTTTGCTGCGTAATTACGCATTTTTTTCTTCTCTCAATTACAGTTACACGGGCATCGTTAGGGATTATTTAAAACTCTTTTGAAATTGTTGCTTGTGTTTACAGAATAATGCAAATGTCGGTATTCGTGTATACAAGAGACATTTTTAAATTATTTAAAATTCGCAAGCATATATATCTGTCAAATAAATAGAGGAATACTTTGTATAAAAGTAAAGTGATGATGAGAGAGAGAGAGAGAAAGAGAGAACCATAGAGTTTAATATTATTGTGAGATTTTCGCTTATATTTTTATTTCTTATCATTCTTTAGACATCAAAAATGATTTAGAATTTGAGCTAACATTGAGAGAAGATCGGATTCTTCGCAAAGAAAAACTGATTTATATTTTTCATCCTACTGTATTTCCTTGAGCATCGGCGATACACATTTACACAATTACTTTACATCGTACAGATAGATGTATCGTTCTTTCTCGAAACGGGATAGCTGCAATTGCTTCTCAGATACGTAAATGGCAGCCACTCCAACAGACTTCTCGCGTATCGTTAAATATACAACGGGCACGCGCTACGCGATGTGTATTGCACATGTCCGTATCGAAGGAGCTGCATAAATATGGAAAACCGGAAGATAGCGCGAAGTCAATCTCTACTTCGATATTTGCACGTCTTCTCGTTCGCATAATGTTGAATCGCGGACGATCAAATCGTGATCTAGCTACTACTTGATCCAATATCTCTCCTAAATCATTTTCGGATCCTTTGAATATTTAAATATTTAAGGAAAATAATTTAAATTGTAGTGTAATGGCACAGTAATTTTTAAAAATTGCAACTTTTATATTTATTTCTACAATATATTTGGCGATATAATATATTTATCTCTCGAATTTTTAATGCATTTTATAAAATTTATAAAATAATATTTTTTTAAAATGTAATGTTAAATTTTTTAATCAATATTATATATATTAAATTATTATAAAGAATATATTTTTTAAATAATTTGAATAAGTATTTTAAATAATTTATTTCTTTTTATCTGTTTTATAGATCTCGTGTATATTTATTGTAACGTATATAATAAAACTTATTTTTTCGATTAATATAATAGCTTTGATTGATTAAGTTAAATAAAATTGATTAATTGTAAACGTATTGTTAAGAAGTTTCGATAAAATTAAAAATTTGTAAAACTAAAAATAGGAGAAAAATGGAAATGCATGTTCAATAAACGCATAAAAATAACCTAACAATTTACAATATATCAGATCATTACTTCGTGGTTTTATCATGATGCGTGTACTAAAAGCAAACATGCAGAATTATTACTTGTTATAGTATAAATATTACGTAGATTTTACATCAATCTCAACTTACGTATCTATTTTTCATTGAGGCAATGATTTCATTATCCAATATTTAATAAAGCAATATTTATATCCAGTTATATAAAAAAACTTCTTTTATTAATTATTCTTTCTGCTTGTGCTTGGTTCTCTATCATCATTTTATTGAAAACTGTTTGCATTTTTCTCAATATTACGCAGATGTAAAAAACGTTTAAAAACAAATATAAACGTAATATAAATGCACAACACAAGCGGCTGCAAATTTATAACATTTTTTAAAGGAGTCACTACGGATACTACAGGCGCGGCGAATATCTCATGAGAATAAAGTATATCCTTATCTCCTAGAAAGGTACTAACAAAAAACTCGCTACAAGAAACTCCCAGAGGAACTCTCGTTAAGATGAATTTTTTCTGAAAATACATGAGCTGCGTCGAGAAAAAAAAATCAACAAATTTTTCCCAGATCGTCCTTTCAATCGAGATTTTTTTTTTCAGTCTCAGTCAATTATAGACTCCAATTAATTCTGGGATTATAGCATTCGGCGAATATAGAAGTTTGCGCGTATCCGTCGTATATTCGGGGTACATTCGAAATCACTTCAGCGAGAGTAATATGGGGGTGAATCGATGAGAGCGTATATCATATCCGCAGGTAGGAAGCGATTGAGATCGCCTACATATACGATCTTTTTTACTTCTCGCTTGCCCAGTTTCCGCGATTCTACGCATTTCTCGTATTCTTCGCCATGCTGGCGCGTTATTTTTGCTGGAGAGTTGAATATCAAGTTGAATATCGTTAAAAGTTTGGAACGGAGCGGAAGGAAGAGCGAATATCTTCGGGCTACAATTAACCCTGCACTAGAGCGTGAATATCGCCTGAAAAAATATATATCGTGCAGGTGCTTAAATTTTACGATCTAGATAATGTGCCACAATACGCGACAAAATGCCTGTCAAAGCAATTTCTCTTCTCTACCACCGACGAGTGTAATACTTGCGCTCCATTTTTAATTATCGCAACATCTCGCTTTTGTAATTGCACTCCGTGTTATATGAAGGTTTTGCAGAAACACTTAGTTACGTATTTAAGTTATAACCATATCACAAGAACATTTCTTTACTTTTTAAAGCTAAAACCGTGACTATTTTATGAATCAGTTTGAAAATTTAGTCTTTAATAAATTATTATTTTTATTTTTTTTTAAAAAAGAAAATAATCTTATTTTAAAAAAATATTTTGTGCTAAAATGTATAACTTTTGCTAATAAATTTTATATATTAGTGTAAGACGTTAATGTGTGTGTGTGTGTGTGTTTGTTTGTTTGTATAAAATTTAATCACTTTATTGAATTATTTCAAAGATTTTATGAAAGAAAAAAGTCAAAAAATATTTAAATTTTTATATTATATCTAACTAAATAGTCGCGCATAAAAAACTGATATAAAACAGCATTTTACGTAAATTTTATTTACATTTGAATTGCTATTATATTCATTTCTTCCCTCCCTTTTTCAAGAAAAGAAAGTCGAAAAAGAGCCAGTTATTATAGTTTTAACTCATATTTGCACAGTCAATATAATACATTTGCAGGTACGTATATTTTTAAAATAAGCTTGTTATGTAAAATCACTACTTTATTGTGTTTATTGTATATAAAAGCAGCCATTTTTCAAGCGCACGTGAAACATTCATATATCACATACAATATTACCAATGCTTCTCTCCAAGTCCAATACATTTTGAAAATTTATAAGAATATATGAAAAATTTATTAGAAACCTTCACAAGAACAAACTTGATAATAAATTTTAGTCTGGTTTTAATTTTCTTAATATTTGAGAATATAGCGAGAAAGAGATTATTAAGGAAAATCTTTCAATTTATTTAATAGAATGTGATTTTTTAAATAAGTTACGATGGACGAAACATTGAAAAACAGTACACCTTGCGAGAAAAGATGAATGAAGAACGTTTTTTTGCGCAAAACGTAATCCATTTAAAGTCTCCGACTGAGTCCGAATCAAGAATTCAAGACACAGTGTTTTAAATAGTATATTCGTTGATCAAAGATGAATTAGCGGAATTTTTATTTCTAGAATAAAAATGATTGAGAGAAAATTAATTGCTATCTGTAAATTAAATTCACGAAGCTAATAAAAAATAATCTGACTAATGTGTAATAAGTTTGTCAAATCAAGTGTGTTATTTCTTTCTTATCATAAAATTGATCTAAATAATTACAATATTTTAATAAGATTAAATACTCGCAATTCTTTGCAATAATAATCTCGACTTTTTTTACTTTTAATGCATTTCTGCATAGAAAAAGTTAAATTGAATGACTTTTTAATTTAATGAATTTTTGACAGTTCTCTATTGAAAAATTTAATTTAGCTTGCCGCTTGTTAAATCATCAAATAATACGTTTCACGTGTGTGTCCGTACAATTTGTACATCGTAATCACGATTAACAAACTCGAACATCGGGTAGATGATAACCAGACACGATGGACCGTCGCGTCGGTCGTCGGAAAGCAAAAGTTGCCGGCCTCGAAAGCCGGGGCGGAGCAGCAAGTGGTCGTATTCTCAGTGGCGGGACAACTTTCTGCGTAGCATGCCGAAGTTCCTCGATCCGGCGAAACTCCCGAGGAATTACGACAGCGTCCTTCGGGCCATTCCTGTTACCGGCTCGTGAACTTTGCTTTGTAACAAAATTTCACAGACGACCCCGAATCCCGTCCCGATATTCGAGCAAAACAAGACTACTCACCGATAGTTCAGAATTCTTCGCGTTATTCTCTTCTTCGATTAACACCCAAGCGACAGATGCTTCCGCGCGCACGATTTGAGATTGATTAAGTTTTTTTCTGTTAAAAAACATTAAATGGTGTGATAAATATTGTTTAATTTAAAATTAATATTTTATTTGCATATAGATAAAGAAAACTGTTTTTGTGAAGGACACATTTTATATCCATTAAATATTATGTATATGATATATGCAATATAAAATTGTTTTAAATAAAATATTAAATCTTGAGAAAATTTTGTTGAACGTGTAAAAATAGTTTTCTTCTTTTTGATACTATTAAACTTCAAAAAAATTAAATTTTTAAATTACAAATCTGAAATATTCACTTATCATTAATCAATTAAATTATATAGAGATGCGAGATGATTAAATAATAAATAAAATACAAATAATTAATTTTAATTTAAAAAAATTTAAGGAAGATTGAGCTTAATATAACAAATTATTTTATATTAAGTCAAGTTCCGCATAAATTTGTCACGTTTATTAAATATTTTACAATACAATTACATAATCACTTCGCATATCGGTAATTGCATTTAAAATTTAAGTAACTGCTCTGTTTTTATAGCGTTACCGGTGACAAATTTGCTTTTTGTATCTTCAAGTGCTACAGTGTATGCGAACTATGTTACATGAAAAGTTTGTCAAGGTAGAATATGAAGTTTGCAAACTTTATTACGCGAAACTTCAAAATTTTTGATATTTTATTTAGATTAGCTTTGATGTTGCTTATATCTTTTTCATTCTTTCTTCAATTATTATCGCCCTTGTAAACAATGTTAATATTTTTGTTATAGTAAAATTGCGCATAGACTAAAACTGCGTTTTAAAATAAATAAAATAATTATTTTTTTCAAATAAAATATATACTTTAAATATTATTTTTATATATATAATTGTTTCGCATATTATATATACATTGTAAATATTTTCTAAAAGAAAATACATTATATTAGCCAAATTTTTCTTTTTCCCTGCATAAAATAAAGATGTAATTTTAAATTAAATTGCAGTGATAAAATATAATTTAATTTAAAACATAATTTTCAACAAGAGAAAAATATTTTAATGTTTAATTTGTAATTAACGTTTCGTCCGAATCCCAAATCAGATACAAACCGTTGCATTTAAATTACAAACTGAGTTTGATAATTAAAATTTTGCTGAGTAATTTTAATGATTTAATGAACACAAAGCACATTTATATTGGCAATATTCGATAGTAAATGTTTTTTAATTCTGCGCGAAATATATTATATAAATACATCAAGATAATTTCGAAACGACATCGGCATTCACAGATTACTGAAAAATAAAATACGATAGCAGTAGAGCATCGGTTTCAGGTAAATTTTTTTCTTTCCATAATTCGAAAGATAATAATCTTGCTTTACTGAAAATTCTTTATTTGCACCTAGATATAATGTTAAAGTAGACATAATGTCTCGTTTTTATCTGCGGAATCTTTCGAATAAAAACGAGATCGAACCGCGTATTCTAACATATCGCTATCGTTTTGAAGTTTACTCTTCTAGCGTAATGTGTTAGACCAAAATCTGATTGTCGAGAATAGGCCGAGCCGTATTCGCGAGTTAATGGCAGAGATTCGAGGTTACGATCGACGAACTTTCCACTTCCGCCAAACTTTGGCGACCCTCTACGCGAATTCTCCTCGCATCCCGCGCTTCTCCGGAACTCTGTCTTCTCACCTAGGCAATGCCCTCCGTCTTTTGAACTTTCTTCTCGTGGAATTGAATTGCCACAAAATCGGTTTTGATTCCGAACTGCGCACGCGAAATCTTGGGATCTATACTCGATTAAAGTCTTATCTATTGTTCCTGAGCCCTTTCAGTTGGAATCGATATAATACGTTTTTTTTTTTTTTTTTTTTTTTTGTTCATTAACTGTTGCTTCTGCAATTATATCAATAAAATCCTCTCTGCCGGAAAAGAAAAATTATTTGCTTACTGAATAACGTTATAGGAAATAAAAAAATTATATTTTTGAATTTTATAAATTGCGTATAATAAAATAATCAAGAGGAAGAGTAAATTAAATCGAAAATCTTATTATTTTTTGTTGCAGAAATTATTGTGATGCAAGAATAGTATCAAAGTTTTTCATAGGAAATTAATTAAGCGATCAGTGAAAGCATATTTTTATGTGATAATTATAATTGGTTTTTATTTTCATAGAATATTAGAATTAATAAAAAATGACAAGATTATTACGATAAATTTATTATATTGTTCTCTTTCTAATAAAGAAACATTAAGTTGGCTCATTTAAAATTACGAACATATATTCATAAATCATGTCATTAAAATTTTTACTCATATCAATGATCTATATAAACATTAAGAATTTATTCAACGATTATTTCAATATTAGAACGCACATCGTCATATAATATTATATTATATATCACAAATACGTGATATAAGTATTCATTAAAATATCTTTTAATAACGAGACAGTTGTTTTAACCTTTTTTTTTCAACTATTCGTTTTCTTTTCTATCTTTACGTTTTTCGTGGACGAGACTGCACGAATTACACATCATGACCGCGTAAATCGTGCAGAACGTGACAGCGTGAAACGTAGCCAGCGCTATTTCCAAGTCTATTTTATATCTTTTTCGTAAAACGTAACGGTGTTTCTTTTTGGAGTGACATCGACGTTACGTGCCTCATAAAAGATCGATAGATTCGAGTGTCCTACAGGTAGACTCTCGCATTGTCGTGAGAATCGTCGGTTTATTTCACGAATAAAAATGGCGATACATTTGCGCTTCGTCGCGTTAACATTTCTCGACAAATTATACATACGATTTCACGGAGAGATGCAGATTTATCTGCACCTGCGGAGGTGCGCTGATGTACGGTAATCAAGCGATGTCGACATAAAGTTTTTATTCGAGATGAAGGAAAAATAAAAAGTGCACCGGCGCACACAAAGAAGATCGAGACGATGCGATACGGCAAGCAGGAGATGTGTGACTAGACTCGCTCAGCAGGTTCTAAAAGTCAAGATAAGCAATGAAATCGATAGACTTTCTTTCTGCTAGAATCTACTTTCAAAGGCAGCTGTGGTAGACACTTGCCTCTTACTCGCCATCCGTTCGAGAAGCGTTTTTCCAGCACTAACTCTCACCTCAATATCTTCAACAGAAACTTTACCGCTATTTTAAAAGATTTATCGCGCCGAACGTTTATTGATGATATCGGCTATTTATGGTAATAGATAAATTAATAAGACTCTTTGCTTTCTCTCTTTAAAAATATTTCATTTTGTCAATGTGTTTGTGCAACATAAGTTTTCTTATACCCACGTTATACTAAAATTCTTATTGACTGTAATAATTTTTGCTGAAAAGTAAAATCTGCAAAGCGTCTTTGATTACAAAATTTCTTTCAATCTGCTTCTGTTATCTATTGTTTGGAAAAGATGATGCACGATGTATTATACGTACATCGTCCATCGGAAATTTTTGCTTTAATATTTTTGCCGCGAAAAATTGCTCGCACTATAAAATCATAAGGTATGTATTTGACAGTTTTTAGCAGGACCTTACCGGCCGGTGTCGCTTATAACACTTAATGGACACATTGTCACAAGATTTATCGTGGCTTACAAATTTTATTTGTACCGAGATTTTCGACGTATAATTGCAATTTGCATCATTCCGACGTCGTCGCTAACGAAGCGCACAAACTGCTAAAAGCAGTATTGCCAGTAAGTTTTGCATCTCGTGTGCCACCGAGGTCAGTGCAAGACCTTTCCTAATTTGTCATGCACTTCTTTTTTTCACCCTGCGAAAAGACCCATCGTAAATATCCGGGCATATTTACGGACAATTCAATGACGAAGAGACGTTTGGGCGATATTCCGGAGCGTTTAACATAAACCGGAACTTTAACATAAAAGTCTCGCTGCTACGCTGTCATCTTTCACTGCGGTCGTTCACCCTATTGTTGTGTCGGCTTTACTGCGCATACTCTTTTTTGCATATGACTCGGCATAAAGACGTGGCGATTGATAGAGAAGCCATCTATATAGGGTGTCGCATCGCGATCAAATATTTCTTAGCCACACAAATACTCGAGAAAAATTGCCATATCGTCGTATCATCAATTTCAATGGAATATTTTTACATTCAACTTTATATATTACATTCTATATATTTACATATGTATTTTATTATATTTTATAAATTAAATATTTATTTAAAGATAATGTTTTGTTACATATGTATATATGCTCGCATATGGATAGTATATCATAAATTATTTAATTTTGTTTGATGCATGTTCATCGGTAGAAAAGAAGAATAAAATGTTGAATAGTAAATTTTAGCTTGACAGATTGTAATTGAGAATTGATAAAAATCTTAAAAAAATAAAAATCGAAATTAAACTGCTTGGAATATACATGACACTGAATCTCGTTTTCTATCAATTACGAATTTTGCATTTGTACGAAAAGTTCTTACATATGTATATTTTTTTGAACGTTGAAAAAATTAAAATATTTTAATAAAAAATATAATTTTGCTAAAAAAAAGATTGGTCTAAAATCATATCGAAAATCAACGACTAGTAAACTTCTGAAAAGGATGGTACACCTTGTATACGTGTATTAACTAAAGGCAGCGTTTATGACGATCTATAGTTTAATGAAGTATAAGTGACTCATCTTTTTTGTTCCTCTGTTGTTCAAAGTCCAACCGCATAAAGCGAGATGCAGATCTTTTCTCCGTGAGCTTTTTTATTCCCTTTTATTAATACATGATAATATTACTTGCATATTTTATTCATGCAGCGTAACATTTAGAAATGAGATAATTTTATGCAAATAATTTAATAACAAATTTAATCTGGATTAATTTGACATTATTCCGTATCATTTTAAATTGAATCTCAAAAATTTTACAATGCACGTTTTCGATAACTGTGACATACTGATATCATTTTAGGAATTGCGAAAATCCTCAAATTCATATATCTCTCTGCCCACATTACTATCCTGTTTTCGCGTGATGAGGCTCGAAATCTTCGGACCATTTCCTTCCTGTCACGATTTTTTAGATTTATTGGTACCTAAGCAGCCAAGCCGAAATTTTACGAGGGTGATCGTATCAACCATTGACCATACGTTCTGTTTCTGCGCAGCTTGGCACAGATAAGATCCGCATATAGGTCATGCAGACAAATGTTTGTCTTCTTCCGCCAATAGATTCGACAGGTCAATATAACTTACAATCGCGATAAACAAAAGAAAAAGAAAACAAATACTTGTCACATCTCTGTTTCGCCATCTTTTCACATAAATCCGAATGCTATTAATCGATACATAAGTTTCGTAATTTTTTTATTTGTAATTTTTAAAGATAATTGCAGCTTGTTCCAATTGCGTCTTTTTTATATTAAATTTTTTCTTTGTATTCGTTTTTATAAAATTACATTTCAACAATCCAATCAATTCTGTTAAATTTAAAGAAATTTAACAGTTCAATTAACTTCCCCGCATAGTTACGCTATCAAAGTTGCATAACTAAAGCCAGCCGTCTCTCTCATTTTCATTTCCCGTGATGCGAAAGGCGCGGCAAAGCAAGCCGCTGTACGCGCACGTATCGACTTTAAAGGAACTTTTTGCGATGGATAGGTTTTTGAACTTTGCTCCTGTCCAATGAAGAGTAATTACGGGAATTAAGTTAAAGTGTAACGCGTTTCAGACTGGTTGGTTAGCTGGCTGGTTGGCTGCATCTCACGACCGCGTCCAGCCAGCCGTCGTGTAACAATTTGTAGTTTTCACACAGCAGCGCGTTGCATTCTCTTCGTTTTCACAACTAGCGTAACAAACGCGACAGATTTCGCGACCCCCTCTCAAAGCTACACTTTCGCATAAATTCTAAGGATAACATTACGGTCTCGTACAATATTTAAAGGATCTCTCTCTTTCTCGCATTCTCTGGAATATTCCGAGCAGAATGCACATGTAGCTAAAAATATGAAATATTATCTCGTTGTACGAAATGCAATTTCGTACAAATAGATGACATAATTCGTGTACATAAATCGAATAATATTGAGATATATATGCTCGCGGTAGCCACTGTATTACGCGATTTTTAATACTGCAAAACGTTCAATATATTTTTTGCTTTTCTTTCTTTATAAAAGAAGCTTTGTTTTCATAATAAAAATTTTTTTTTTTTTAATTTCGATGTCAATGTATTCAGAATGTTTTAAAAATCACATTTTTACAAAACGTCCGTGTGTGTGTATGTGTACAAAAAAGAACGAGGTTGCTCTAATTTCCGCAAATTTTGAGATATAAAGCTAAATTTTTTTTTTGTGATGAAATTTAAAAATATTTTTTTCATATGATTAAAATATCTGAAAATATCATTAAAGGTTGGTTGGTATTGAATTTGGCTAGAATTAGTGAAGAAGTTAATTTTTTATAAAATTTTGAATTTTTCAAAAAAAAAAAATTGCTCTAATTTCTGCAAATTTTGAGATATTGATCTTAATATTTTCACATGAATAGAATATCATTAAAGAATGATTGGTATTGAATTTGATGAGAATTGATGGAAGGATTCATTTTGTATAAAATTTTGAATTTTTCTAAAAAAGATGTAGATGCTCTAATTTCCGCAAATTTTGAAATATCGGGCTAAATATATATATATATATATATATATATTTTTTTTTTTTTTTTTACATGAAATATTTTTCCTGATATTATAAGGGAAGAAAATAAAATTATAAAGAAGCAATGTGCAAGTTTCTAATATGCACAATTTAAAAAAAAAATAATAAATTAAAACTTTATTGAGAATATCGAGAATATAGTGTCAATATATAATCCAAATATTTGATGGTATACAACTCTAGAAATATCGATATGTCATTAAATTTAAGTAAATACATTAACGCGCGGATGCGTTGAATCTTTGTCGACAGTGATATTTTATTCTTTTTCTCTAGCAGGATAATCCGCAACGCCCGATGGTATTAGAGCACTCAACTGTGACATATCGACAGGTTGACTTGTGCCAATATCATACGAGAGAAAACTCTTGAAAACTACAGAGAATGACAGTAATCGTTAGAAATCTTGCAGAAATGCGGTTGATGTATGACGAATATGTAAGATTTCCATTAGTTCTCTTAAGTTGTAAAATATTGTGCTTTCTTACTTAATCTCTTCGAGAATTTTACGTTTCAGTGACATTTTTGGCAGCATCATTTCCCAAGAGTCGCGATAAATATTTCACAATCGGAAACCGCATTTCTCGTCAACGATAGGAGACTCTCTGTCACTCAACCATAATATCGATTGCAAAAACTCAAGTTTTTAAATTTTTCTAGTTTTTTTTTTCAATAGATACGCGTTAAAAAAATTTTATCTTTTATTCCGTTACTTTCGGCAAATCGGGAAAAGAAGCAATGTATTCTCTCATTTTCACGTGATGCTAAAAAATATGACATCTTGTAATTATGTAGTACTTTTGCAACTCTTCGAGTACTTGAAAATCATTTTATTCCGCATGACATTTCGCTTCGTTACGACCGACCGCAACATTAAATTTGCGCTCGTCGCAAAACTCACCGTTTTATTGCTGATAATTATTTTTCCTCTCGAAAACCCATTAGGACGAGAGTTTGGGAAAACTCCGTTTCTCATTCTGTTTATATCTAGCAACGTATACGATGCACAAACATTTCGAGTGTGGTTCCACATCGAGTAAGATTCCAGCAATAAATATAACTTTTGTAGGAAAAAAAGAAAAAAAAAAAAGCAATTAAAACTTATGAATTATTTTTGAATCGATATGCGTATCTCAAAATTTTTTATTCTTTTTGTAAAATCTTTACAATTCTACAGCATATTACAGTCGTTTAAAGTGAATTACGAATTTTAACATTTTAACGATAACGTACCAAGCATTTCGAGGAACAGTATAATTACAATTTTTGTCCGAAGCAACTTTGATACATTTTTTAGACGGACAACTGAAAATTGGATTAACGGAAATCCTGACGTTTGATTTCCTGCTTTTCTCACCTGCGACAATATACTACGGAATTTACTTCAGCCGCGAAGCTTTCGTTAACGTCAAATGCGCGTTCCTTCGGAAAATAATGTCCGCATTTCCGCGCGCGCACTTTCTTCTTTACATTTCGAGTTCTGTAACTCGCGATTTCTTCCGGTTAGAAACAATATATCTCGAGATTTACTCAACCGCGAAGCGTCCGTTAGCATCGAATCCGCGCTCCTTATGGAAATAATATTGCAAATTCGCCGCCGCCGCCTTAACTTCGCGTTTCAAGTTCTATTTCTCTCTTTTTTTTTTTTAACCCGCAATTTTTCTCGGTTAGTAACGATATATTTTAGAATTTACTTCGCGAAAATTCCGCCGGCATCGAATGCGCACTATCTTAGGATGGAATAACATTATGGTTTAACTCTGTATTTTTTCTCTCCTACTTTTTTATTTCTTTACTCAAAATTTCTTTAAACTATAACAATATATTTTGGACTTTACTTTGTCGCGGAAAAATTTAATATTAAATGTTCGTTAAAAATAATATCCAAGAAAAAAATTCATGTTTTTTTTCCATATACTTGTTTTACTTTTCATCCTCAGTCGTTTTACGCTTCTTGCTGTAGCAATGTTTTATAATTTTTCTTTATCATGAAAAAAATTTTCTTTGTATTATTAATTTATCTAGCAATTGTCGCAATGTTTTAATTAAAATACATGCGCTGTAAAGTGATTGCAATTAAAAAATTAATTATATCGCAAATTATTTATTCATAAAGCTCCGGCAAATTATAGTGATATATTGTATATATATATATAAATAAATAAATATATATATATATATATATATATATATATATACATCGTCATTTGACATAATAAAATACAAAATTATTCACGCATTTTCCTTAATTATATCTACTTAACTGCGAGATGGCGATTATATTATACATTCAGCCTGGATGATTTACATTCAGAATAATGATTTCTTAATTAATTTCTCTACACCCTTAATTAATTTCTATATAAATTTGTAAAGTATCGTGCTTAATGTTAAATATGCTCTAATTCTGGAGTTTAATTTGCTTAACACAGGGACCAAGGATTTAATGTAAACGTGTAATGGAAATCGAGCGACCACGTGTAGCGTTAATGCACGCAGCGAATATGAAGATCGATATACATATCGCGCTTAGGTTCTCTCGCATATTATTGGAAAGTGCGCGTCTCACATTATAATACGGGAATGAATTGCTGAGAGTCTGTAATTCTCGTGCGAGCATATCGGAAAATCCGTTGTGACATAAGGCAAGTGAATTCTAAGGGCTACTTTCCCTTTCCTTTTGCGCACGGATACGCCCGATACATCTATTCCAGCTAGTCCAGTATTTCCGTACAGCAAGATATAGGACATTTCGATAAATGTAATTTTAAATCAGACAGCTGTATTTCTACTTCTGTAATATTTATGATGTGTCATGTGTGTTTCAACTCAAATCTAGCACACAAACGTTATTATAATTTAATAAATGTAATTTTAAGAATATTTTTATCTTTGATAGAAGAATTATTTTTTTCGAAGTCTCATGTGTGATGAATATTTGCACAGAGGGGGATGTTTTTGTGTTGCAGTATTTTTTTCTTTTTCTGTTTTTTTTTTTTTTTTCATTAAAAAAAAAATATGTTGATGCATGTTATCGATTTCATTCTATTACCCAGAATTGTTGATTCAGTTTCTTATCTTTTTCCGTGCTCCATCAGGCAAACAAGAATACGTTGGCAATATTGATGGTTAATTTCACGTTTAACGTATTTGTTTGCCGCATAAGCTTCTTGTAAGTTTATTCTCCTCCATAAATCGCGGCCCGATCCATTAACAGTCCAGTTTCTCGCGCCTCGAAGAACGAACTCAGTAAGGAGTTAAACCCGCCGACAACTATCTTCTCTCTTCCCCTTGCGATCCTCCTCAGCTTCTTGGACGACAATCCAGGCGATCTACGCGAGCGCGATTTGCAGTCTCCGCTCGAACCAGGCAAATGGAACGCACCAGAGGGCCTCTCCCGTAGGATCGATAGAATAGTGGGGGATAGCTTCGCCGGGCGGTCGAGAAGGACGATGAAGGACGGGAGAGGGGGGTGGGGAGGGGGTTGAAGCGAGATGAAACGACGAGGAGCCGAGGTCGTAGGGGGTGTGGGAGAGATGAGGGCGCTCCGGCGGCTTCCGCGTCGTGCCATGGTTGCTGCGAGCGGCGTCGGCGTCGGCGTCGTCGTCGTCGCGGTGGCCGTCCTCGTCGCCGGCGAAAGCGGCCGCCACCAGACCGAACACGCAGCGCAGCGCGGCCAAAGGCAGTCTCCGGCGCTCGGTCCAGTTCGCCCTCCGCCGTCGCTCGGCTAAGTACGTACGCAACCGCCAGTGCCGGTGGCGTCGCGACGCACGTCGTTTCGTGCCTGTCACTGCGTACTCGCGTACTCGTTTATTATATATACGCGGCGACGACGTTGCACCGCCCTCGCGGAGAGCATAGACCACGCGGATGAAGCTTGCCTCCCGCGCGCGTTAACTTTCGGATTGAACCGTGACACTTCGCTCCCTCGGAATTCAAGATCAGTGGAAGGATAACGAGACGTATCGAGGGCATTGAATCAACAATTTAAAAAAGGTGCTGGAGAACAATTTCTTTGGAAAGTTTCTTCTTCTTCTTCTTTTTCTTCATTGAGAAAGAGAAAGAGACAAAGAAAAAAAAAGGAAAAGGAAGAGAGAAAATCTAAAAGGAGTAGTGATAGCCTCCGGATCAAGTCCGTGGATCGAGATCGACTTGATACAAAAAGGTACAGGGATTTATTGTTTAAAAGTGTGTGTGTGTGTGTGTGTGAGCGCGCGCGCGCGTGTGTGCGTGTGTCCGTACATGTCCGCGGGATGTTCTATTTGCGTTTAGGGAATTGTGGTGTCTGAATTATAACGTGATGTTTCTACTGATTTGGAAACTAGTATAGAAAAGTACAGGAAATTTCGTTTTTTGAAAGTGTTTATTCTCCTATTGTTAAATTAGCACAACGTTCTGTTCGCATCTGGAAAGTTGTTATTTTTGGCTTATTTTACAATTTTTCCATTATTTACGAGGATTCTCTTCTCAGAATGACATATTTAATATATTTTTTTGAAGATCCGACAATATACGCCTCACAGTTTTTGCGCATTTATTTATCTGTATTTAGGCATGCAAAGTGTCTGACTTATTACGCGGTTTTTCTACTGATTTTTGAATCAAATGACTTATGTTATTGACTTATGTTATAATTATGTTATGGAAACTAGTAATATATATTCATTTTGTGAAAATGGCAGCATTAATAAAGCAAACTTTTGAAATTATGCAATTCTTTTCTCCATTATAAAAATTATGTCTCATATATATATTTAAAAGAATTTTTAATGAGTCATTCTTGTTTGTGAGCGATGCCAGCTTCAAGTTGAGAATACATATTTTAACTTTTTAAGAATCCTCAAAAATTTTTTTATATTTGCATAATTTTTCACTTGCTTTGAAGTGTGATATATCAGAAGATCTATTATGTAATATTTTTAGTAGTTAGACAAGCTAACCGACTTTAAAGTATTTTAAAGTATTTGTTTTAAAGAAGTGTCAGATGTTTTGATCGATTAATACATTTACAATTTTTTAAGAATCCTTAAAATCTTTTTATATTTGTATAATTTTTTACTTGCTTTGAAGCGTGATATATCAGAAGATTTATTATATGAGATTATATAATATTTTCAGTGGTTTCCAAGCTAACTGACTTTTAAAATATTTTTTTTAAAGAAATGCCAGATGTTTTGATCGATTAATCGTTTGGATTTGTACAATAATTGATCACATTTGCAAATTTCTAATTTGTATCATTTTTTACTGATTTAGAAAGATAGAAGCGATTGATTCTTTAAAAACGTGAATCTGCTAGATTTCTTAGAATTACATGATCTTTATACTCTAGGCTCTTGTCAAGTCTGATTATTTCGCAATGTTTCTACTAACTGAGAGATCGAAACGATATACATTTACAACTTTTTAAGAATCCTCAAAATCTTTTTATATTTGCATGATTCTTTACTTGCTTTGAAGTGTGATATCAGAAGATCTATTATGTAATATTTTTAGTAGATTTCAATTTTATTCACTTTTAGAGTATTTGTTTTAAAGAAGTGTCGTTTTAAAGAAGATGTTTTGATTGATTAATCGTTTGGATTTGTACAATAATTCATTACATTTGCAAGTTTCTAATTTTTATCCTTTTTTTTACTGGTTTTAGAAAGATAGAAGCGGTTGATTCTTTAAAAACGTGAATCTGCTGGACTTTTTAGAATTACATGATCTTTATACTCTAGGCTCTTGTCAAGTCTGATTATTTCGCGATGTTTCTACTAACTGAGAGATCGAAACGATATACATTTACAACTTTTTAAGAATCCTCAAAATCTTTTTATATTTGCATGATTTTTTACTTGCTTTGAAGTGTGATATATCAGAAGATTTATTATATAATATTTTCAGTGGTTCCTAAGCTAACTGACTTTTAAAGTATTTTTTTTTTAAAGTACCAGATGTTTTGATCGATTAATCGTTTGGATTTGTACAATAATTGATCACATTTGCAAATTTCTAATTTGTATCATTTTTTACTGGTTTAGAAAGATAGAAGCGATTGATTCTTTAAAAACGTGAATCTGCTGGACTTTTTAGAATTACATGATCTTTACATTCTAGGCTCTTGTCAAGTCTAATCATTTCGCGATGTTTCTACTAACTGAAAAATTGACAGGATATACATTTACAACTTTTTAAGAATCCTTAAAATATTTTTATATTTGTATAATTTTTTACTTGCTTTGAAGCGTGATATATCAGAAGATTTATTATATAATATTTTCAGTGGTTTCCAAGCTAACTGACTTTTAAAGTATTTTTTTTAAAGAAGTGCCAGATGTTTTGATCGATTAATCGTTTGGATTTGTACAATAATTCATTACATTTGCAAGTTTCTAATTTTTATTCTTTTTTTTACTGGTTTTAGAAAAATAGAAGCGATTGATTCTTTAAAAACGTGAATCTGCTAGACTTTTTAGAATTACATGATCTTTACACTCTAGGCTCTTGTCAAGTCTGATCACTTTATGGTGTTTCTACTAACTGGGAGATCGACAGTTTTCGAGAAGAATGCGCGAGTAAAGTTAGTATCTCAGAAGCGGCTGAAATGCTAGAGACGTAGAAGGGAGTAAAGTTTTCGATTTACGATTCAAGCTTTGGTGTCGAACGGAACTTGCTCATTGTAAATTCCTTTTGTTTCGTAGAATCGCGATCCTGAAAATAGCCTTCGCTTTTCCGAGGCGTATTTGCAATTCCCAATGGACTTATACGTTGACGCCCGTGTATACTTGTAGCTGTATGTGTTCTCAAAAATAAGATTCTGATTTAGAAGGTATTTTCTAAAATTGAACCTCACTCAAATATCCGTATCTTTTCTCTTTTTATCCGCTTTTGTTATATTTTGCAGTTTTTTAAAACTAAAGACATTTCATGTAATTGTGCAACGATGATGTTTGAACGTTTCCATCAAACAATCCTTATCGAACCTTTAAAAAACTTTTCCACAAAAGCTTTTATAAACTGTTTGTTAATAAACTTTATATTTGGAACATGATTATCAAGCTATTAACGATAAATTTTAAAAACTTGGAGCAAAATTAGCCTCAAGGGTATAAACAAGTAACAAAACCTTACTCCTCCATAAACTTCTATCAAAGTTTTTCTTTAACAGAATCTTAATTGTTAGTTGAAACGGAATACGTAATGTTGAAAATTCAAAAGTTGCGAAGCAAGATAGCGCATCGAGGTAATTTTTTGCCGAGAAAAAATCGTAGCTAAATTCATTATAAGACATACTGCTTTTGTGGCTGCAAATCTCTCGTGAAACGCGCTCTGTGATATTACGTGGGATGAACGCTCTTCCATACCATCCTATATTTTTTCTTCGCTCGATGAAGGGAGTGACGACGAGAGCTTTAGAGAAGCCGGAGCGCGGAGTAACGTGGATCGACGTGTACTCGAAGCTTCTCGCATAAATAAGTCGCGTCCCGCTCGCGCGGATCTGAAGCTATTATCATCTGTGCGTATAGAGCGTGGGGAGAACCCCGATGCCTCCGATTTATTATCCTCGTCCATGGCGGAGCCGTGGTAACGACAGGACAATGCCGAAAGTTCGTGAAAACGTCAGCTCCCACCGGTTCCCATTTTCTTTTGCGCGAGTGTGCGAGCGATTCGACCGCTGGACTCACCGCCCGACCACTTTGCATTCCAATGAATATTAATCAAATGCAATTATTAAACGCAAATTGAAGCTCAAACAACGATTGTTTCGTCATCCCATTTCTCGCAACTGAATGAGCCTAAAAACGTCCAGCTTCGTCCTCATGCGTATTTGGTTTGAAAAATCGCAAATGTGTATGTGTAGATTAGTTCAATAAATTTTTCCATACTAGTCGAGATTTTTTTAAGCAAATGTCTAAATTTTTGACAAAAAGTTCTCGTTTTCTTCATTTGTTTTTTTTTTTTTTTTTTTTTTTATAAAACGCAAAAGTGTGGCAGTAAAGTCATTGTGAAATATTTAAATAGCTGCGAATCATGAATCTTTTAGGTTGGTATAAATTTGTGATTTTTTTTTTTAATTATTAACACACACACACATACACTCACATAAATGTGAGCAAATGTGAGCTAACTAAGCAAACTTTGTTGAAGATTGAAGTTTGAAGTTTTTCGGATTAAAAATTTGTTAATATGTAAAGTAGGTTTGCAGAAATAGCTGCAGAAATACTATACACATAAAACTATAAAAAAAAGTATGAGGAAAAAATTGATATATAAAATAAAAAGTAATTTAGCACTCATAACAGTACTATGCGCGACAGCGAAGTTATAAAGTTGATCTGTGACATGCAAATATATTCAAATTATAAAGTGAGTGTCCAAAATAATTAATATTTAAAAAAATTATTATTGCGCATAATTAAATTTTTTATTTATTCTTCTGAAATAGATATTTAATTTAAAAAATTTGCAAAAATTTTGAAAAAAATATTTTTTAGCTACAAACAATTTTATACAATATATTTTACAATTTTGTATGTTTGTATCTAAAAAATATTTTTTTTTTTTGAAATTTTTGCAAGTCTCCTTTTCTTGTTCATACTTTGTTGCTTTCTCATGACACTCGTTAATAAAAACACGATTAATTACGATCATGCACTAATTGATCGTACGATATTTTCACGGCACTCCAAACATTAATTTTACGTGTGACGTACATTTTATTGCTTTACCAGAATAGAATAATAATATGTATCTGTTTAGCATTTGCAAATTACAAGACTAAATTCAGACACTTTTCACGGCAATATAACATTATTATTATTTTTTTTTATTATTTTATTATTTTGCAATAAATATAAAGAAATAAATATACAAGTTACAATTGAAGAATGCAAACTGCAAAATATTTGACAACATGTCTAAATTTGCCGACTATTTGCCTGACAAGTTTCACATTTAAAAAAATTACAGCATAACATTTAAATGTTACACTTATAATACGCGATCAAACATTAAAGTACTTTATTTGTTAATTAAATGCCTCGCGACGCTTTTCTGTAATTGACCTAGTATTTAGTCCGTATCCTTTCCCACCCCTTCTCGTGAAATTTGATTGATGATTGAAAATCGAGTTAATAATTAAAGCGCGATAGATCGTTCAAACACACACATAAAAAAATTTAATATTTTATGCCTAATACGTTTCAAATAAAACATTCAAGAAGTAAATGCAATATTAATATATGTCATGTCTGTCTTGAATTGTTTGATCCAATAATTTACATGATAAATTTGCTTTTGATTTAAGAAAATGACGAGCAAATTACATGAAAATCACGAAAACGGGAGAAATGCGAGATATATTTAAATCTAAATATTAAAAAATTGTTAAATATTGGAACAATTTATGATCGCTATTTCTTTCATGATTTTTATTCAATGAATAAACAGCACAATAAGTAACCTTAAGAATTAATTATTGCACAAATACATGCAGTTATTGATAACATCTAAGTAATTGTAATTTAATCTAGAGCGTTTGTTAAAAGATATCGCGATACTCTGTTATCTTTTCGTTCGAGTCGTGCGACTGATCGATGTCCAAGCGTAAACAATAGCGCGCTATGTGACAATAAAGACCAAATGTAAACATTAGGCGCGCTTACGCTATAAAGAAAATACGAAGTTCACGAAATTTAATGCAGTAAAGAATAAGATTATATCAAATATTCTATATTTTTAAATTCCAAATTTCAATTGATTACTAGCAAATATTTGACATATCATGGTCTTTATTTGAATTACTTGATTCTGCGATTTGTATATTATTCTGTATTCTTAATATATAAAAATAAATAATAAATTACATTAAAATTGATGCAAAATTTAAAGCCCAACGCAACATATTCGCATTTAAACACTGAATTATTATCTTCTTAAATATCAAAATAAATTTCTGTAATCGATTCCTACTGCAAATCAATGTTTCATAATTACAATATATTTAACGTAGCATAAAATAAATGTATATCGAGTATATATTATCTTAATATATCAAATTATAGTATATCAAATCAATTTCGATAAATGGATATTATTGCATATTTTAAATTCAATTATTTTATTGAAAGAATAAAAGTTACATACTTTTGCTTTGATAAAAAACTTAAAATCGAAAACGTAAAATATTATCCATAATAAATTATTATATGTGCTTTTTTCAGTTTTGATTCTTGAACAATTATTTTTCTATATTAAGTGATAACTTTTTAAAAAGGCTATATTTATGTACATTTTTTTTCACAAAATGTAGGAACGACTACCAGGAATTTTCAATCGCCTATATAACTAAATATTTCGGAATACACGGACTCTTTTCACATCCTGATTTTTATTAAGCTATTTTCTTATCACAAAATATCCCATTTAATTCAATACTAATTAATTCTTGGCTAATTTTTCTTCGAAATTTTGAGATCTTAACATTTTCAGCTTTTTTATTTATCCATTTCAAGTTTTTTAATTATAATTTTACTGTTTCATTAGTTCTGTTAAAATATATTAATAAATTTTTTAATTTTTGCTTTAAGAACACTTCAAACTTTAATCAAGTCTAAACAAAGAAGATCCTCAAAAAAATGTCTTTTATATATATATATGTTTATATATGTTGTTTAATTTACGCAAGAAATATTTTCTTTTGTGTGTCATGCTGATATAGGTTTAGTTTTAACGAATCGGCACAATTTTCCAGCGATTACCGTTCGTCAATCATATGATCGATTAAAATGCATTAGCAAAGCAAAATTTATTGTGTTTTGCAATATCTATGTACCCTGCGATCGACAAGTGTGATTGAAATAATTCTTGTTCCACAAGATTATTTGTTCCTTGATTTACGAATAAATGCAAAAGGAAAATGTAAGATAAAATATAAATGCAAGATAAAAAAAATATATTTAATAATATATTTTCTTTGACAAATTTTCTTGCACGAAACAACATGATGACTATAACAAATCAATTTTTATGAAAATTAACTTATCTACATTTTATTGCCAAGACTCGAAATATCTCGACCGATAACTGATGGCATTTACCGTTAACGAATTTCCGCAAAAATAATTCGTGCCTACTGCTCAGTCCGATAACTCGATCTGCATCTGGGTTGGGTGAAGATGCAGGATGGGCATCAATTAAGTTTGGATTAATTAGCCGCGAGGACGAACCGATTCGCTTTTACAGCGAGCTAAGACTGCCAACTTGGAATTTAACTTGCGCGCGTCGCATCATGGCTTTAGTATTGTCGACGTGAATTACTCGTGTCGAGATGGATTGCGCTAATGGATTAGCATCACTATACGATGTTTCATTTGTGTGTATTTCATTAACGAAATTAAAAGCTTGATTAACGCTAGAATTCGCCGAAGAATAGCTGGAACAGTCATGATCGTGTTATGTCCACGAAAATTCATGGCTTTGCCGCGGCTTGGAATTTATTCTATTCGATATTTTTTTTTTATTTTTCTTTTAGATAATAAACCTCCGTTTGATCGGTCGGACATGATATGAAAATTAAAACGCTTCTACATGCAATCAATGTTATTTATTTTTCATTTATTGCTGTAAAAAATATTGCTAAATCTTTTGCATTTTCACGATACAGTATTTTATCTGCAGGATTCGCATATGGGACTTGTTAATGCACTCATCACGAATGCAATTGAGATATTCTCTGAGATAGATTTTTGCCGCAATCTGATTTTATTTCTTAATACATGTGCATTAAATGTATGAGTTTATGCTCTAGCGAACTTTTGCATGCTATTATTTTTGCTCTGGGATGATTAAGAATGCATGTGTATTCCACAGTTGGATGCAATTTAACGAAATTGACAATTTGCGTGGAAATTGGCACAAAAAAAAAAGTAGAACGATATATACGATAATTAAAGATCCTGTTTCACGTAATACTTTGCCACATTTTATTGCCAAATAATGCGATGTCATTTATTATATGAGATTGTTGCATTGCTGGTGATATAATAGAAATATTGTGGCGGTCAAATAAAAAGAGAAAGCTAGAAAATAAAAATAAAGGAAATGAAAATATGGCTTATATTCTAATTATGAGAGATACAATTTATTGTTTTTTATTGTTTTTTTTATTATTTTATTATTACATTTTTATTTCTCTCTATTTCTGCCTCTACCTTTCTCTTTAAAATAATTGCTTTCAATTTTAAAGACAATGTGACGTACAATTATATTAAAGAACATTTCAAATGTGTTATATCAAGTCTTATTATAATTTTTTTTACAACTTACTTTACAATATTATTTTATATTTTAGTTTTAAAATTAGTTTTTGTAAAATTTAGGATAAAATAATACTAAAAAAGCAATTAATTAAAATTTGTGCATTTAAGTTGGTGCGATTTAATATTGTGAAAATTAGTGCGACACACACACACACACACACACACACACACACACACACACATACATACATACACTATTACACAGGATACACATACAATGTAATGACATTCAAAAAAAGAAGAGAAGCGCATGCAAAAAAGATAACAACGGAGCTTGAAAGTTCAGTGTTGCATATCAGAAAAATTAATATTCTACCGTGGTATTTAATTTCACCTGTTCTTTGAATGGACCACCTAGCAAAGTTTGCCAAGGATCTCTTCTTCTTTCTCTTCTTTGAGAATGACATAGCGCTCTTCTATCGCATCAGTTTACTTCACGTCACGCTTTATATTAAAAGGCCATTTCAATGCATCTTTTCTCACAGTGATAACGTAATGACATTGGCATTATCATGAAATCGCGAGTATAGAATGCATATTTGTAGAAATTAATTGAGCAAAACAGACATTTTTAAGCAAGATGGAATTTGCTCGCGTATTTTGCATGAGTATAATATTGCGCAATTTTAATTGCCATTTTAGTTACCATTTTAGTTAAGTTAGTTAGCTGTACGCTTTATTAAATTTAATATTCCAAAGTAATAATAAAATTAATACAAAGTGTAGCGCTTGAGAAAATAAACGTGGGCTTAAAGTTATCCTCGAATCAATATTTGTGTTTGTGCCAGCGTCCAAATGAAGGGGCCGTATTTTACACTCGTATCTCTGCAAACTGACTTTGTCTAGTTGCATATCGTCGACGCGCGCGCGCTTTGTATCGTAGCTGACGTTAACAAGACGTTTGTGTCTGTCACGAGTATCACCATTGCTTCAGACAGATTCGTCCGACGTGGCAACGTTTACACTTCCCTGTCAGTGTAAAACGGCCTTCATTTGACGCGAGAAATTAATTAATCCGTTGACGTTAAATTTGTTTATGCAAATGTAACTAAAATCTGTATTTTGATAAAAAAAAAAAAGTAGATACACATAACGGGAAAAATTTATAGCAAAGTTCAACAAATTTGCAATCTCCAACGATAAAGTTGCGAAAAAAATAGAGTTTTTTTAGCTTCCGCAACGGATTCCTGTTAGATGTTTACTCTCTGTGTGGAAGTTGAAGATTTGACAGCGTGTTTAATATTTTCTGTTAGAAAGTTAATCTCTCCGAGAATTTCTCTGAGAACGAGTTTCCAAGTAAACACCAAAACTTTCGACAACACTAAGAAACTAGGAGAAAAAATAGACACTAGTGAGAGTAAATTAGAACTATTTTAAAGAAATTTGTATATAAATACAATATTCGTATGCAAACACGATAATGTAAAACTTAGAAACTCAGATTGCATTTTTTTTTTTTTTTAATATTAGCGTAGAACTTTAATAAATTGATCACGTTATGAATGTATGAATGCTTTGACGTAAAGTATTTTTATGATGCAAATCGCTTATCTTTTATCTTTTGGTAATCGCTTCTTGTTGTCGAGTGTAATTCGAATGTAATTCGAATGGAATTACGAATGGTAGTTACTTCGACTCGTACTCGACTATTAACAAGCCGTTCCCGGAGTTCCACATTTATCCGCGAAAGTACCCACGGCCGTCTAAGGTAACGTTTCGATGCCAATGCAAGCTGACGCTCATGTTTTCGCGGTGAAATTAGTTACGCGGAACAACTCAACGATGGCTCGGTCGCGAATGACGTTCCTCATTACACACATACGAATGGACGATTTGTTATGTTTGTTTCGAGCAACTGTTTCATCAACTGAAATATGTCATTGGTTTTAATGTCCCTCAAGTCTCGAGGAAATTTAGTCGTGCTGCTATGAACACGTGACTTTGTATGAACTTAGTTAAACGCGAACTTATTGGTTTATTTGCCTATTTAGCGGAAAGATTGCTTTAACCATGCTGCAAAATTTGATTTTCCTTTATTTTAAATCATGAAATTTTAATATTGAAGTTAAATTTTAAAAAATAAAAAAAAACTTAATTTTAATTACGACATAAAACTAATTTTATATTTTTTTTAAGTATGTAATAATTAAAAACTAGCACAGTATATATTTTGGCATTATATATTTCTATCTCTTTCTTTCATCAGCTGGTAGAAATATAATTATAATAATTATAATTATTATAATACAATGTAATTATATTAGACGAAAGAAAAGTAGCAGAAATAAAAAAATAATCAGTATTTATATTTATTAATATCAATATTTATATATGTTTATAATGATAAGTGGTTAATTACTCATGTTCGACTTATTAAAAGCGTATATTTTTTTTTGCATTGTCTCTATTTTTTATTTTTAATGTTTCAAATCTAGGAACAATGAAAAATGGAATTATACAATATCATTTTTGTTTAATCATAGTAATGATTTAAAATGTTTGCATTGCTACAATGTAATTTAAATTGGCAAATTGGAATAATATCATGAGTTTTCCAATTAAACGTACCAGAAGAAATAATCATTATCGGTGGAACGTCTTCTTTCAGCATTTTCAGTAACTTTACGACATGAAGGACAAGTCCGTTTCGGTAAAAATCATTGTAAAACTGCGCGTTTTTCTGGTCACTCTCTTTCGTTTCTTCGTCGCAATGACGAAAAAATCCGCGTTGAACGAGCTACGCGCCAATTGAATCGACGTGGAATTAACGATGGTGCGTAGAACGATGGAGGTTCCGAAAAAAAAAAAAGGGAGAGAAACGGATTTTCTCGCGGAAAAATCAGCTTCGTGTCCGACAAGCGCACAAACTCGCGCCTCTCTTTCATTCGCTCGCACGTTAGCTCGCTCGCTCGCTCACGTGGCCGAAAGAGCTTAATTGAATTTCTCTTAATTAACTGCCTTCGCGGTGTTACGATAATTGCAACGCACGAACTCTCCCATTACCGTAATTGTGGATCTAATTAATGTAGTCCCGGTGTTCTTCGCTCTGTTGTCGCTCTACCGGCCAGTGGATTAAATTTTTAGGGAAACTTTCAACGGCTCTTCAACTTGCTTTCCGCCCACACGAGATCATATTCACTGATATTACGTCTGCTAAAACGCTCTGAGAAGATAAGATGCCCTTTGAAGTAGATTGAAACTACCTACTTCCCTTTATCCTGCTTCCGCCTGTGTTCAGTCAAATTTTGATTTTCGTAAAACAAATATTGTTTAATTAAATGATGAAATCAGTAGAAGACAATGTAATTAGCTCAAGTATCACACCAGTGTGTAAAAGTTTAAACAATAATTTCTATTTTTCTAAATTTATCTTTTCTTGTGTCTATTTACTGTTATCTAGTTTATTTTAGTAAATATTTGAGTAAATATTTGAGATTTATTTTAGTAAATATTTGAGATATAAAATATCATGCACGTTTATAAATTTTTTTAAAACTTGATATTTTTTTGCTCAATTTGAAATATTTATCTAAAAATTCTTTGCCTAAATCAATAAATAAATATACATATATAATAATAACATAAAAGATAGTATATAATGAGAATATATATATTTATTCTAATAATATATTTATTATAATATATATTCGTATATATAAAATATATGTTAAAAAATGCATGTAAATTCTCTAATAAAGACTTGAATAATCACGCACAAATATTTTGGTAAAGGATAATTGATTTTGCATCTCTACATCTTTAATTTTTGAAATGATAAGAGTGTAAAAATCTAAAATTAATTCATCATTTTGTAATAAAATACTTATGAATAAAATATTTTTTGAATAAAATATACATTTCTTTGATATATACGCGTATAACACAGATTTAGTGTAACGCGAAGAAGACTCTAGTCGTGACGAAGTACTGTCACAGATTTACAATGTACACTGTCGCAGATTCACAATGTATGTTTCTCCCCTATTTTTCACAAAAAGAAAGGAGGAGTGCGATATACGCGCGCGCCGCTTTCTATTTTCTGGCCTCGCGCTTTTTCTATCTTTTATAAACGAATGGACCCAGAAAACGAAGAAACGACGATGCTATCCTAGTGATACACCCGATACACTTTCACGGGGAGAACAAATGGAGGAACCATCGCCGTTCGACGAGAGTCTAGTACGTAATGGACGATTACACAGGGCGCCGTATTGCCGACGTAGAGCGAGAGAGATTTATGAGACCGCAGGAATTGTGCGGCACGTAACTGAAACGAAAAAAACGCGAAACTATTCGTCCGTTTCGCGATTTTAGCCATTTCGAGTTAACTATGACCGGGGCGCGTCTACTGCATCACCTGACCAAAAGGCAATCGTTAAAAAGTCGCGCGTATTGCAAAAAATACAAAATTTATTCTTTGGACCGGAAATGTTCGGCTGCATTGTAATGTCGAAAACAAAATTGAAAAATAAAAAGAATTTTTATTTGTAAAAATCAAATATTCAAAACCGTTTATAAAATGTTGTGTGCATTTTGATTCGATAATATTCTTCTCCATATAAAATGCCATGTTTTAATTTACCGTATGACAGAATGTTTACGAACGCTATAACTCTTTTTTATACCGAGAGTGAATTTGAATGGTTTGAAAATCCAATTTATCGAACATAGAATTTAAAAATTCCATTAATTAATTGCAGGTAATTATTGCAGGGAACGAAAACGTGATTTCAATATGTAACATATAATATATCACGAATATCTAACATATATTAAGATTTCTCAACATCAAAATCTACGGTGTGTCGTAACATATTGTGAAATAATAATGTTTCATAATAACACCACATCATAATTTATATTGTCGTTAATATTGGTACATTTCGGAACGGTTTAATAAATAAAGTGGTACGATGCAGATTTTATCTACGCGACCATCATCGTAACTTTATCGCTGATGTGGCGCAAACTTTTATTACTCCATATATAATTGCGCGCTACGACATATATACTTTGAGTACATTTTTGTATAAAATTTACATGTGAGACATTAATGATAACAGCATCGATAGGCAATGTGGTATATGAATCTATTTCGTATGTATCATTAATAAGTTTGTGTTTGCGTTATTCAATGTTCAAATTAAATAATAAAAATCATATCGGCTACAAACGAAAGATTAGATGAACAAAACATGTGGAAGTATAACGGATAATCATACCGACTATAAGTTAATGGTAGTCTTCATCTTTTAGCATAACATAAAATTATTTTATATTGTTTTTATCACACACACAATTTTAATAATTATTAGATATATGTAATGTAAAAATAATTAAATAAAAAATAATTTAGATAAATAAAAGCTTTTCTTAAGAACATTTCGATGTCCTCTTTTTTAATAAGGTTTCATTGTTTTTTATCTTTATTGACTAAAAATTGATACATTTTAAAGAATTTTAGATACTTATTTAAAGCAAATGTACAAATTTCAGAACAATGGTTAAACTTTAAAACAATATTTGTTGAGAGAACCTTGCTTTTACACTGGATGCGAAAAACGGCTTCGTGAAACGTTTTACATCGAGCTGGTAGTTGAAACTTTGATGTCGCTAAATGGGACGGGCGTTTATGGTTAGCACCGGCATATTGGTTTTGGTCTATAATGCTCAGTTTGCCATATCGATAAAATGTAGGCAGGTGCGTTTTTCGACAACGCGCGTGTCACATCGATCGTATTAAATGAACGAATACGTTCGCAAAATGCGTGCGACAAGGGTCAATAAGTGCGTTGGTGCGTAATTACGACAAGGCATTCGCGACAAGGCAATTTCGTCGTTTGACAAAGAGGCATCCCCGATGTTATTGCGAGACGAGAGAAATATCGAGCAAATACGCTATATGAAATAAACTGACCCCGATCGTTCCTTTATCGGAAACGAGTTCCACTCTTATAGTTATGACTTGCAATACGTCATCGAATATATAAAGCCAATTGCTTGATTAATTCTTTAATTCCACAATCGATCAGAGCTCTACCGTGTTGCGCAAAGAGAGATTTCGATGGCCGGTTAAGCGCGATCGATTATTCACATTGCTTCTGCAGTGCAACAACTCTCTTCATCTCATTAAACTCTCTTGTATTTTTGATTCGTTGATGCAATCCGTTATAATGACCGTTTAATGTTTAATTTGTGCTGATGGGTTTATTTATCTTAAGACATAAAAAATACGTTTTTTAATTTAATTACGTAAAACCGAAAAATAATATATGAATATTGTATTTATAAAATGTATAAAAGAGTAGCGCTTTCCCACCATGACAAATTCTATTTATAATTACATTTTTTTTATTTAATTTTTAAATATCTTGGCAACAAATTTAATTAAATATTTAAAACTTTTGTGATGCAAAACGCAGTGTGTTGTTCTAGTAGAGTGCTAATTGGGAAGCCGCCGTACCGACAAACGCAGCGGCCACTCTCGACCGCCACAGCAAATTCGACATAATTCATACGCTTAACTGAAAATTAATCGAACTGCCGAGTATTGATATTGGCAGCGAATCATCGACCCGATTCTGAAATTTTGCCATGGCGATCGAGGAGGCGAGATTTTCACGCCCTTGTGCAGTATATGTACTGCGAGCAAATATTTGTTGATGTTAGAACGCATCGTGCGCGTCTCTGTCGTAATTACGCTTCGTAGAATGGAATCACGCTCCGCGGTATCCTTGCGTATGGACGGGAATAGTCATATGTGCAATTAAAATTTTTCCTGCGCCATGAAAGCAATAGACTGAAAATTGGAAAGAATGCAATTTTTTTTTCTTGCAATATGACCATTGTATATATTGATTAAATATATGATTCTTTAAATATCTTCCAAAATTTAAACAACCAAATCTTATAAATATGTATTACAAAACTTTATATATATATATTTAACTGCATGTTCTAATAAAAGTTTTAATAAAATTTTCATTACTACTCGAATTACCGAATATTAATAATTAAAATAAGTGTAAATAAAAAGAAAATGTTAATTTTTATTTCAAATTATTTCAAATTATATGTTTAAAAAAGAAAATCGACACACGCTTGTTGTAACGTTATGTAATATTGTATGTATATTTCAATAACATTGAGAAAGTGTAGTAAAAGTCGTATTTTCGCTTGGCGTTTTGCCGCTTCATCACTTTGGTAATTAACGCGATAAACATAGCCGGTTGCGGTGTCGGTCGCCACCGTGCCGAAAGTGCCAGTTCGATATCGCAGCAAGGAGCTAATTAAATGCGGGCGTAACAGCCGCTCGTTGCACGCTTTGATGCTCGTCGCTATCGGCTAATGTTCGTTCGTTTCCGCGTTCGACCATAAAGAATGCAAACTCTAATTGGAATTTCATTACCGTTAGACGCGTTGGTAGAGTCCTACGCCGGGGCAGTCGCTCTAAGCTGCATATTTCGCAGATTAATTAAAAAGTGTTTTGCATGCAGAATGCAGGAGGAAAGGGCCGGTACACGCGGCGCGTGTTCGAGACTTTTTTATCCTCGTCAAAGGAGGCGGCCACTAGCCGCTCGGTCCACAGAGAAGCAAGCTTTATATTTAAAATTTAATTTCTTTCTTTTCTTTTTTTTTTTTTGCGCGCTAAAAGTATTCGAAGTCCTTTTAAGCGTTCTCCTCGTTAACCAGTCCATCTCCTGTACTGTCCTGTTCTAAAATTTCTTTTTCTTGAATAGGCCGAGAATACGATAAATTTTTAGTGCGTCTAATGCTACAAGAAAATACGTTATGTATTAAAGATTATTTGCATATTTCTTGAGATGATCTCTTTGTCAAGCGTTTTTAACGGTTGAATGCGGTTATTATTCAAATGTATTCAGTGTCTGATTGCTTTATTATTCCTTTGTTATCTACATTATTTCCTCATTTCCCCCTTTTTTTTCTGTTAAACTGAGCATAGATATTTAAGAAACAACTTTTATGTATTTACATTAACCTTTTTATATTTTAATATTTTTATATTTAACAAAAATTTTTTTTTGCAATGTTAATCGTCGAAAGTTATTGGTGTTACCATTCAACGAAACATTTTATGTACTCGCGTCCATCATCTCGCGATGAAACTAACATTCGACAAAATCACGACATCACCGAAAATGCTTTCTCGTGCCGGGCATTTCGAGCTGCACATCGCGCATTGTTCCTCGTTCTCGTAACGACTCATTCCCACCTTCCTAGGCGATGGGCCTCGTTGAATCGTTGAATTGTAGCTTTTATGCCGACCGCTCGTAAAGAATTTACCTGCAATTTTCGACCTCCATTCGCGACTGGAAAGGCGTTTTTTTCAATAAAACGAAGCGTGTGACTCGTGGTATGGCTTGACACGTGGCATGCTACGAGAGTACATTGAAATAGTGAGGATTAGGGAGGAGAAGAGATGGAGAGTGATTGAATGTATGTGACAAAGGGAGAGAAATACTGAAATATATGCCCAGAACGGGGATCGCTAACAGCCCGAAACGGTATATTGAACTTCCACTTTAACTCGACAATTTTTTTTTTTTTTTTTATTTAACTTTCATCCGCCCCAGCTATTTCGACGACCGTTATCATGTCGATGGTGTGAATGAGAAAAAAGTCGGCATGCCGCTATTTGCGTGGATATCAGAACGGACGCATGCGATAAGCAATCGCTCGATAGCTTCAGAACCGAGGATCGATAACGCAACGAGCTCAATGATTTTCGACATGTTTGTGGCGATGATCAGCCGACCGGTAGCACGGTTTCATGCACTCGCGCGTAAATCGCGATGCGAGTGACATTAAAAAACTAGCTGTGCCGGGTTATAAATTTTGAGGAATTCCCATATACAGCTCTCGTATCTCCCGAAACCCTATCGCGCGCGTTGTTATTATAGATTGTATATGAACTATTGCAAACGGATTTTTATGTACGTAGTTTGTTTGCTTTATCTGTCAAAATAATTGTTCTATTAATTTTATAATTTTTATGACAAGAGATTTTTATGATAATAAGAGAAAAAGAGAAAGAAAGAAAGACGGTATGTTATGGCTATTAATTATTAAAAAAAATAAAATTTGCAAGAGCTCTTTTGTTTTCAAAATAAATAAAATAAATAAGATGGACTAAAGAGACTGTTATTATTTATTAATTATTAATCAAAAAAGTAAAAAATTGAACTTTTTTCTGAAAAATACAATTTTTAAGTTACTATATCTTTTTATGTCAAATGCCAAAAAATTATTTCAAAATATTTTTATATTATTATTTATATTTATATATTTATATATTTATATTATTTTTTATTAGAAATTAGGAATATAATTTATTAAGAGATAATGTTATTATAATGATTTATTTCATAGATTTTTATTATAATTTTGCGTTCTCATGGAGGAAGCTTTGTTTTTATGAAATTTTTTTTTTCAAATTTTGATGCCAATTCATAATGTAAAACGTCGAAAAATCACATTTTTACAAAATGTCCGTATGTGTATGTGTGTATATGTGTATGTGCACAAAAAGAACATGGTTGATCTAACTTCCGCAAATTTTGAAATATTGATCTAAATATTTTTCACATGAATAGAATGATGTGCGCTCGCGGAATATAATACGCGACAATTAAAGCAACACGAGATTCGTTATTTAAAAACTTGTTCTTTTATTTTAAAAATAAAGTGATCTCGCCATAAAAATATTTTTATTTTTATTCTTGATTGTTCTTCCGATTTGTTTCTTGTGATTTCTTTCATTTGAATCTCCCATGGATTCCACGGTAAAACTTGACAAGAAGTTGAAAGGAGGAAGAGAAAACAGTTATTTCATTACTTCTTGTGCTATACATATTCATTTTGTCGCCTCTTGATTGAATATCTAATAGGATTGTTTCGTTACTGCAGCCACGCCTTTAGAATTATTCTGATTGATTCGTTCGCGCAGCAGTCAATTAGATCTTTTTATTTAAATTGTATTTTTTGAATGAAAATATCACGAAACATCGAAATGAATCAAAATTTGAAGACATTCTTCTATAATAATATATCTTATTAAAATGTTTTATCATATTTTAATTAAAATTTATTATTAAAGTTCTAATAGATTAAAGAAAAAAATTTACAATATTCAAAAAATTCAAAATATAAACCAGGATTCGGAGAGAGAAATTAAGGTATAAGAATAAAGTTAGGGAAGATAAAAAGAAATGGCGACAGAATACTAACTATTTGTTTCATTTTTTTCTTTCATTGATTTTTCATCATTTTGTAATAACAGGCGTTTCATTTGATAGTTCGCTGATTGACTTCATCTAGTCACGGACACGATTTCGTCTGTCCCTTTCCGCGCAATAAAAGATACATAAGCGTCATAACAGCGAGGAGTCTCGCTACTGATTGCACCGAAAGTTCGCGACTTAATCCTGGAAAGGTAAAGAGCTGACAGAAAGAAATGGCAGAAAGAAACATAGACATTCTTTGTCGATGTCGTGACAGTGGAAAGAGTGGAAGGAACGAAGGGAAATTGCATTTTAACTTAATCGGGAGGCGGAACTCGAAACTTTTGCAACGAAAACGAAGCGGTAAAGTCCCGTCGCGCTGTAATCGAATAATCGAACCGGCATTAAGTCAACTATCGGCTAATGGACTGGGAGTACTGGATGAAAAAAGAAACTCGAGATGAATCCCATGGGTCATTGGAAGAATGGTCTTAATGCAAGTACACTTGCTGCAAGTAGACAATTTCTTTAAATTGAATAATTAATAACGTGATAGTGCACACATATAGTGTGTGCGAATTTCTGAAATAACAGCTATACAAAAATAGAAAAAAAATTTTATAATAAATATATTTATAATCCCGAGTGTGTGGAGAAAAACATTCGTTATTGATGAACTAATGAGAAATTTTGACATTTGATATCTGGAATTCAGGGATACTCATGGCTATGTAGTATAATTTTTAACATGGCAGAGAAAGTTCAAAAAGATTTTAAAAATTTTCCGGAGTCGATTTTGACTTGGACTTAAATAAAAGATTTAATAAAATTATATTTATTTAAATTTATTATTGGAATTTCTATTTTTAATTTTGCAAAATAATCTTTGCTTTTATTATACAAATCAGTATTAAAATCAATTTGCAATTGGAGTGTTTATATTTTAAAAAGATTTTAAAAAGTGGGAGAGTTTAAATAATTACATTTATATCAAAAATTATTATTACTAAGAATTTCTTTTGATTTTGTTCTTTTATCATTTTTCTGCTTATAACTGGATATTTATTTTCAATATTTTTAACTTGTATATTAAACACAATATTGAATTTTATTAGGCACTTGTAAATTGATGTTCATTTAAGTCATCGTTCTTCTTCTGATATTTGTTTAGGAAATTATTTTTTTTATTTATGCCTGAATAATTTAACAGAAATGTAATCAATTTGAAATCTAGGAGTTACAAAACTTTACTCTGATAGTACACCGTTTAATTCGGATAAATGTAAAGTGGCATTTACTGTATCTAATAAGCGGATTATTAAAGAAGATTACATTTTAAATGACGCGAAAAATCGACGATTTAGGAATGATATATTATGCTTTCTACTGCGATCTCAAATTTGTACTTTAAATAATATTTAGTAACATTTTTATCAAATAATTTTTATTCCAAGCGCATTTAATCATTGATTTTTATATGTATTTATATCACCAGAAATATATCTGTATTTGATATCAATAAATCAGGAATTAAGGCTGGTATAATCCTTCGTGAACTTTAGTATTGATGATGTATTTATACGAAATAATTTTTATGTTTATTTTTTCAGATAATAAAAATTTGGAATAAAATATATATATGTATATGTATATATGTATATATATATATATGTATATATGTATATGTATATGTATATGTAAATAAATGTGATATTCCTACAAATTTCATTTATAAATTCTAATCTATAATCACTTCGAATTTAACTTTTTCTTAACGAAAATTTCTTTTTAACAAAGATTACACATCATCTTTTTTGCTTAAAAAATCGCTTAAATAAAACTTAATCATTTATTTGTACTATTGAAAAATAATTCTCAAAACATTTATAATTTTAAAACTATTGCTATTAATATGTAAATTATAGATAAGTTTATTTCAAGTTACTCAAGATTTTTTGGCGATAAAATTTATAAAAACCATTTATTTGCCGAGAATTTTTTTCTATTCGCAATATCAAAAGTTGAAATAATCTGAATTATGATTTCAATTTTCACTTTAAATGTGTTTCTCGACAGAAGCCGCGGTTATTTGAAATAGCGAAAACATTTTCATTCGCCCACCGGTGATATTAAGACATTCCCAAATGCATCGTACTACTTCTTGACTGTTTACGTGTTTCCGTGCTTGTGCTTTAATATTCGCGACTAAGGTAGCGACCAAGATACTCTTGGCTTTTTCCTTTCATAAAGTTTCTCTGCGATAGTGCCGACTGTTTTGTACCGCTTAAGCGATTCTCTTGTGTGCTGCAAAGCTATCTACGACTCCTGTTATTTTACCTCACTACAACAATCGTTTCAGTCAATTTATGAGCCGTAAAATATACTTTCTATACGATTTATAACGCGGATTATCACGATTATTACGCTTTCTCGATTTATATCCTGCAGCGTAAAAATTGTTGTTGGTGAAAATAAGATTGTTAAAAAAAATAATATATATATATATATATATATATATAAATATATAAAATATAAATATTTATATTAATAAAATTATTTTACTTAATTAAATGTATAAATATATATATAATATAATTTATAATTATATAATTTATATATAATTATATAATTATTCAGATTATATTATTCACATACGTATTAAATTACAACAAATTAATAAAATAATTTTAGAAAAATATTTGCAATTTAATAAAATAATCTTAAGAAAAAATAGAGTAAAAATATATTTCTATAGATAGAATATATAATTATATATTCTATCTATACAAATATATTTTTACTCTATTTTTTCTTAAGATTATTTTATTAAATTGCAAACATTATTCTAAAATTATTTTATTAATTTGTTGTAATTTAATACATATGTGATCTGAATAACTGGTATAACATACAGACTTTCTAAAATATTTATTCAGCCACGAAGACATAGGTAATATATTTCATGACACAATTTCACCATTTGCAATAAACAAATTATTCACAAGATATAAGTAAAATTGAAAAATGAATACAGAGATTTGCTAATATATATCATCAAAAATTGTTTTATAAAATATATCGTCTCCAACAGATATCCTGGATTTTTCTAAAGTGGATGAGTCTGCAGAAAGGTATAAACAAATATTTGCGGATCGACTATTGAGGCAGAATGATATTTTGATTCGATTTGATGATTCGCGTTGACGTTACGTTCCGCGAATAATTTACACCAACACTGGACGCACGCCTGACAAATAATAGGAGAATATAGAGATAGAGACATCAGTGAAAGATCAATGACACGTTACATTGTGCTTGTTTGTAAACAGAACAGTTTGTAAACCAGAATCCAATGCTAATCATCGAGAAGGAAATTCGGACGAAGCGACGTGCACGCAGATATATGCAAGTGTATATATATATATACACATTTATTATTAAAATCAGATTAGTGGGCTTTCTCGATCAAACATTTCGGGAAATATTTCGAAATCATTTCAATAAATGGAACATCAAGAATGCTGTCACGACGTGATTAAATAGGCTCGATTGGCAATCATTGTTTTTGACATTTTAATATAACGATTAACGTCATTACGATTAATAAAATGCCATTCTTAATAATCCGACGTGACATCTAATTACATTGCTAAGAGGATAACTTATAATGAACAACGCGAACAATTGATCCGAGTTTACGAATTTGCAAATAGAGACGTGACATTGGTTCGCAATTCTCGCGATAAATGTATTCTCTCTTGCTTCCTCTATTCCGCGTGAGAGTGTATGCAAGTTTGAATTATATTTGAATATATTTTTACACATATTGAGTGCATTTTTAATGTAGTTTGCGAATCGCCAATATTAAACAATAATATTATATTCTCTTCTTCTAGCAGTAAAATAATGCAGATGTAGAATATTAAAAGAATAAAGTTTGCGCATACATTCTCAGTCTCTCCCTTTCTTAAAATGCGATGCTAAAAATATTGGATACAATCCCTAAAATAAACCAAAAAAATAATTTATTGCTTCTTTTTTAACAAAAAGTTATATATAATGTAAATTTCATATAATATAAATTTGCATTAAGTATTTGTTTCAAATCATTGTCGCATTTTGTTTTATCCAAGTAATTTATCAATAATACGTATTTATATAAGTCGAATTTCGAACCATTAGGTAACGTCAAACTACGATTCGCGATATAATTCAAAGAAATCCGATCTGATTTGTAAGCGTGTAGTGTAGTTGGCGGTCAGAGTACGCTTGTCCTCTATCTTGAATATCTATATTCAGAAATGGTTTAAACAAGATTATGTCTCTAATGGGAGGTCAGCCGACCACGGGAAGTAGCATGATTACCTATTGAATCGAGATAATTATTCAGCGGATTACCGGGCGTCGCACGGTATATATACATTACCTATCGTCTAAGCGAGCCTATATACGCGCGGCATACCTACGTGGTGGGACTTGGATAGGGACAGACGCTAAAGTGCTCCCAACGGGCTTTGATTCACGACTGGTACCGCGGCAAAATTGGCCAGGCATTGCCATTAATTTGAGCGATCGAGTGCCGATCGTGCGGCACCTGTTTGCCTAATGCCCGTTATTCGGCAAGTATACCTTTTAATTCTGCCCTGCGATTACGCAACTGAATTCGGGACTCTTGATTTGCCGCTACAGTTGCATTTTATTATGATTTTAAATGTCACATATCTTGCGTTAAAATTTAAGCAAATAATTATTTTCTTATAATAGGATATTTTTTTTTGTTGTCAAGCAGAATGCAAATCGCATGTGTAACGAGAAAGTGAAATTCATATCGAATAAAATTAATTATTAAAGAGAGAAAGAGAGAAAATATATTCGTCCGTAATATATGTGTCGCAAAATTGTTTTGTAATTTCAATACTTTTACAAAAAGGCTAGCTTATGTTTTAATTTTCATTCGCATTGTCATGGATTGTTTTTTGCAAATCTGAATTGTGAGGATTTATTTATATTGATGTGCAATATAATGCAAGAAAGAATTATGTGTATGATTTCTCGCTTCTGATATATGTGTCATAATGCACTATCATGGCTGCAATGACGGATCGGGAGCTTTAATGCGACGATACATGGCGTTTCGCGCGCTATGAACTGTGCCTTGCATGAATGTTGCAGCGATAAATCGTGCATTCGGGAGTCGTCACGTTCGCACTGGAGATGAATGTTATGACAACGTCGTGGAATTTCATGGCTCTGAAGTGCTTCGTCGAGGGAATATCGTGAGGGAAATACGTGCTTTACGCGAAATTTTGCAACAGATACAAATTATTCACGTTTTTCGCTTCTGGTGGCAGTAATCTTTAAAATACTAAGTGATGGCTTTTCTCCAGAGGATACAAGCAATCTTCAAGACATTAAATATTTAAATTTTCTCTAAGAGTAATAGATCAAAGCGCTTAATCCACTAATTAAAATAAATATAGTAATTAAAAATTCTATATATATTTGTATCGCAAAATGAGAATAATTAAATTGAATGTACATATATAATAATGGTAATAATTATTTTTCAGCTCTGCTTCTTGCATTTTTTGTATTTCACAAAAATATTTAATTATTTAAAATGCTAGAAAATGGCAAACGTGATTCTTAAAATGGAGGACATTAATCTATTAATTAATCAATCTAAATGATATTAATATCATTAATTTTTTAGAAGCATACATATGACACATGACAATTAATAGCAATGCATTAAAATAATTTTTCTGATATTAGTTTAATTTTCAATCGTAGGTATATTTTTAAATAAAAATATGCGACAGTTTATCTTTTTTTTTTCGTAAAATGTAGTTTAGGCAAACACATTTTTTTTTCGCCCAACTTTCTTTAAACCGAGACCTACGGTTACGAAAATGCATTACGATAAAATCTCGTCTCCGGTATGGTCGACAATACACGAGCACATAATTTCTCCTGTCAATAACCAGAGTCGTGTCCTCGATATACGAATTCCGTTGCATATCGACAAATAAGAACATATTGAACATACGCATTCCACGATCTATAGCCTACACCGTCCGTAACCAAAAATGAAAAATCTGTCGACGAGCAAGGAAAGCTTCAATTCTTTCATCGGAAAGAGAAAGATAGAAGGACGAAAGACTGATGGACAGATAAATGGAGAGATTTATTCTGTCCTGAGATTAAATCCTCTCTAAAGATAATCGGATATTGTAAACAAAAAAAAAAATTTAATATAACTGACAGTTTAATATAACTGCAATAAATAACATAGAATACTGCCTGTCAGAAAGTTAGAATTCAATAACGGAAACATAAATATATATGTAACATAAAACACGAACATAAAAATTTGATACAAATTTTTAAATTATCCACTCTTAAAAAATACATGTAAAATCGATACTCGCAAGTATTATTGCTTCTTTTCCACGATGTTGATTAATTATCTCAATACTAAGCTATACATTAATTCATATCAATAAAAGCCTGTCATGCGTATTTGACAATTTAAATATTAAATACATATATATAATTTTAATTTAATTGATTTTGAAAAAACAGGTAATACATATTATATTACATATAATAAATACAACTAATTAACATATAACTAATTTTAATAGTTACATGTATTTTATAATAGGTGGGTGCCCTAATCGCGTGCCTTACTCGCGCGCTTTACTTGCGTGCCCTACTAGAATGCCTTAATAGAATACTTTAATAGAATGCACCGTGTATTGCTTCCGTTGGCCTAATTGGGCCAACAACACTTATCTTTTGTAGATCCTGGCCATATTGATTCTGGCCAAATCCAGCTAGAAATGTAGCTTCGACCCTTATCAGAGGTCGATGAAGGAAAAAAATTCCTTCCGTTGCCGGCTTAAGTTAAGGCGTTGTCGTTAGTACATAGGCATAATTTTATGCTCGTTTATGACATGACAGTTTGTCATGCATCATTTTAATATAATTTTACCTTAAGCAATTTAATGCCATATCAATCAAATTTAATAATTGATTGAAGTAATAACATTTAATTTTAATAAAATAAAATTATATAAAATAAAATTAATAAAACATTTATGTCATATGGGACATTTGACGATAATATTTAATTGATTGAAGTAATAATATTTAATTTTAATAAAATTAAATTAAATAAAATTATAAAAATATATAAAATAAAATTAATAAATAATATAATATAATATAATATAATATAGTAATATTTACATAATAATAGGATACGCGTAACGTATTTATTAATTTTATTTTATATATTATTATAATTTTATTTTATTAAAATTAAATATTATTACTTTAATCAATTAAATATTATCGTCAAATTATCCATATGACACATAAACGTTTTATTAATTTTATTTTAATGTAAATTATATATTATTATAAATATTATATTATAGTAAAACGATGAATGACAAAATTTTCATTGGTATGATAATAAAGATGCATGGGCTATGAAAAATATTTTTTTCAACTTTTTGTTATAATTATATATTTTTTATTATGTTTTAAATATGTTTTAATGTATATTTAAAAAATCTATTAAAACTTATTTGATTTAATCTATTCTAGCCCATCCATTTTGAGGCAACGGATCTATTTACAATTTACAATCTACATTTGCAATATCTACGGATCCGTCATCTCAAAATAAAATAATATTTATCACTCACCGGCACTGATGCGCAACAGCGGAGATTTGGTCTTGAGGCTACGTTGTCTGCAACACACAAATATAAAATCCAAATTATAGCAACGCTTAAAATAATTAATATTTCAAGAAATTATTATTGTACTCATCTAATTTTATATCCGATGCGTATAATAATAAGAAGGTATATAAATATGAAATAATTTTATAAATTTTAAAAAAGAAAACTATTTTTTTTTTAATAAAAACTTTTATAGTATTAGTCTCTCTTGTTTAAACTATTCAAATAATGATCAAATCAAATTGTTGTATGTACAGGATTTACAATAATTAATATAAAAATAATAATATTTACCCTTGGGTTGCTCCGCCGGTGCAGGATGCCTCTCCTAGACCTCCTCCTCCTCTCAGGATGTTAGGGAAGGTCGTTAGGTTGATCTGTAACACAAATAGAATTAAATTGTAGCAGCGCATAAAATAATTAATATTTCGAAAAATTTATTGTACGCATTGAAATTTATATTTTATGCATATCATAATAAAACAGATTAATAAAATAATATTATAAGTTTAAAAAAAAGACACTAATAACTAATAATTCCATATAAAAGGTATTATTTAAAAATGGAAACAAGACTGAAAGTCGCAACAACACCTTAACAGCACGCTAATGTTTACACCGCTAATGTTTACACCAAGGCCGAGCATCATGTTATTGACGCAGCCAAAAATATATTTGTTTACCATGGCGTATATGCAAGCGGAATAATAAATTATACAAATATTTTAAATTATAGATCAATTATTTTATAAACGATTAATATATCACGAAGCTTATTATTATGTTAAGCATTATTCGAACGTGCGATTTGATTATTTTATTATCCTCCTCAATCCGAATCATATTTGAATTGTCGAAAAATTGAACGATAAAATATTGGATAAAATATAATTAAACATTAAGTATTTTTAAAGAAATAATTATTGTTCATAAAGAGAGAAGGAGAGAGAAAGAAAAAGATTGCGAGAAAACAATAATTTACAATTTTGATTCTAATCATTTAGATTCTTGGTTAAAACGTCACGCAAAATACTCGTTTCAAAATTTATCCATTATAATATAGTTATTATTTAACGTATTATTTAAAGTTTAAAGGGTGAAAGATAATTATTTATCATATCAAATTAATTCCCGATATTTATCGCGATTGCATTGTGTAGAGAAATTTGATGGAATGTCTCGCGTTCTACTTCCTTATTGTTCGAGTGTCGCCGTGAGAATAATAAAGCCGTAAGCCATAACACGTTAACAAGAGCGCGCTAATGTTTACGTCGTCAAGGCCGTGTTATGTTTTGACAATTCGTTGCCGAAATATCTTCTCTTCTATGACGTATATAACATACACAAACAATATTAAATTATACATGTATTTTAATTATAAATAAATTATTAAATTAACAATTAATATATCACAGAGTTTATCGTTAATTACTCGGATCTGCGATTCAATTATTTTATTGCGCGTTCGAATCATATTTAAACCATCGAAAATTCGTACGATAAAACATTAGAGGAAATATATTTAATTTTAAATATTTTTAAAGAAATAATTAAATGTCATTTAAAGAGAAAAACAGAGGAGAGAGAAGGGGGAGTGGAAGGGAGAGAGGAAGGTAGGGAGATGAAGAGAGAATTAATCATCTATCAAATTATCTCTCGATCCTTATCGCGATCGCGTTTAGAAAAAGAATTTGACGGAGCACCTCGAATTAATTATATCACTGTTCAAGTGTCGCCGTGCAAATGATAAGTGGGAAAGTAATTCAAAAGAACGTTTCTCTCACTATTACAATCCAATCAGTCAAGTATTACCGTATAAATAATAACAAAACCATAAAACGTAAACAATAGCGAATGTTTTGTCGCCAAGGCTGAATTTTTATTATGTTACTGTTAATTCACTGCCGAAATATTTTCCATATTGTGACGTATATACAAACGGAATATTAAATTATACAAGAATTTTGAATTATAGATCATTTATTAAATTAACAATTAATATATCAGGGAGCATATCATTAATTATTCGAATCTGCATTTCAACTATTTTATTGCGCGTCCTTAATTCGAATTATATTTAAATTATTGAAAAGTCAAACGATCGGACAAAATATATTTAATTTTAAATATTTTTAAGAAAATAACTGTTATTTAGAGAGAAAAAGACAGAGAGAGAGAGAGAGAGAGCGGGAGTGAGAGAGGGGAAGGAGGAGATAGATAGATAAATAAATAGATAGATAGATAGATAGATAGATAGATAGATAGATAGATAGATAGATAGATAGATAGAGAAAGAGAGAGAGAGAGAGAGAGAGAGAGAGAGAGAGAGAGAGAGAGAGAGAGAGAAAGAAAATTAATTATTAATTATATCAAATTATTTTCCGATCCTTCTCGCGATCGCGTTTAGCGATTTGGATAGCACACGACGATATAAAAGAAACTTTTAACATTTTTATACTCAAATCAATATTGCAAAAGATATCGCAATTTTTTAATAATTTTTGTCTATTTTTATTTATAAAAACTAAATTTTGTAATATTTTATATAACGTACATATACACACACGCATATAATATTATACTAATGTGCTGTGCAGCTTTCATTTAGATATTTACTTTTAAAAAGGCATATTAAATCGATACTGACAATATTGTTATCTTTTTTTCGCGATGCTGATTAGTTCGACGATGCACTGAACACTTTATATCAATAAAAGCTTGTCATAACTGAACGATACATTTGATAGTTTAAATATTAGTTTAAATATTAGTGTGTAATTTTTATTTAATTTATTTTGAAAAAGTAGAAAACTAGAATTAATATGTAAATAATTATATGCACATACACATAATTACTTATAGTGATTTAGTTGTTTTAAATAATCTGTAATTTGCGATAAAATTCAAGACAGTTTTGCTTGCAATTTTGTATGTTGCATTTTTTAAATGTATATATGTGTGTATTTATTTACTTCTTTAAATGTTCTCCATATTATATGGAACGCATAATATATGTAGAACTGTTTTAAATTTTACCACAAATTATAGATTGTCTAAAATAAGCTTAACAAATAAAGCGATAAATAAATATAAAAATGGATATAAAAATTATAAAATTAAATGAATACAAAATAAATATAAAAATTGTAAGGTTCTTTAATAAAAAACCAGATCAATTATAATAAAATTCTAAACATAAAGTACAAATAAACTTCAACATATATCTGTTTCGAATTGTGTTAGACATACATATATGTCCGTCGTGATCTGAAAAGCAAATGTTTCATTTATACGAGAGACAAGCTACACACATACGCAGATTTCCTTTTTTTTTTATATTAAATAGGGGATGAGAGACACACTATGGAGCTCGTGTTTGTCATCGATAGTTCACGTATTCCTTTTTTCATATTCGATACTCGCTGTGCGAGAAAAGAGATTATCCCCAGTATGCGGATTTATGTCGGTAAATAATTTATGTAAATCCATACTGCACTGTACTAGCTGAATAGCAGGTCCCACGCGCACTTCTCTCTTTACATCGATGAAAGGTCGGAGAGCTCAAAAGCGCATGCTATCGACTCTTCATGTCGAAAAGAGAGAGAGAGAGAGAGAGAGAGAGAGAGAGAGAGAGAGAGAGAGAGAGAGAGAGAGAGAGAGAGAGAGA
>JBCAUJ010000001.1:15609490-15664450 GCA_038406275.1 Cataglyphis albicans
GAGAGAGAGAGAGAGAGAGAGAGAGAGAGAGAGAGAGAGAGAGAGAGAGAGAGAGAGAGAGAGAGAGAGAGAGCGAGTGGTAAAGCTGCAAACAAGTGGACGAACGTGCAACGCGTAGAAAGAGGCTTCTCTTTACGGTTGTATTCTCATCCTTTCGCCCCTAAATTCTGTTTCTATCCTCGAACTCTTCTCGATATCAGAAGCGTTAGCGACATAAATGTTAACTGTGTACGTTCGAAATGTTCTCGGATATATATATATATAAATCTACCTTTAGAATAGTTATAGCAAGTGAAGCAATTATAACTCATGCTTCTCGCACATGGCTCTTCCTTCCTTATTGTTCTATTTCTCCGTCAAAACGTATTTAAACTTGCTACATCTTCTCGTATCTTGAATGAATTTCCTTCGGTAGTATAATTCAAATTTTATAAGCATGCATATTTCAAAATCAAGGATATTAAGGATTTTGATAATAGCGGAAGAAGTGCATTCGGAACATGTAAATAAGAAATTTCAAAGGATTATCTGATTCCTTTCATTTTAAGTTCGCTTCTACGCATTACCATTCAATACATGTGAACAATCACTTATATTCATAAAATAATATTATAAAGCGTAACAACTTGTATAGGTCAGCTGTTCTATGAAACTATTTTATGCAAAATTTTGGACAAGATAGCAAACACGATTTGCTCGTCTTTTTGATTAAGGATGTATGTGACATATATACGAAATATTTACAAAAGCATTAAAATTTCATAGATTGTTCTACTATTTCTTCTAAATATTTGTGCGAAAACTAAGCACAATTCTCTTTGGAAATTATTTAAATTTAAAGTTACTATTGATTTTTATGGAAAATCGCCTATTGTAGCACTTATTGACAAATTTGACAAAGAAAAAATATTACCAGTGAAATAAAAATTTTCTCATTTATTAAGGAAATTCCAATAAATATTTGTGCAAAACTTGATTTAGATCCACTAATTCGTTTAAAAGTTATTTACTAAAAATTGTAAAAAAATATTATCTGTCTCTTTTTCTCTTTCTGCAAATTACTCGTTTTTCATTGTTTTTTGCAGTTGATTTCAGAGAATATTCACGATCAAAAGTTTTTGCCGTAAATTAAGAAAAATATTAATTAAAACTATTTTCTTTTACGAAGACGTCAAAATCCATATTATTTTGCGATACTTTAATTTTCTTCATAACCCAAATTTATTTATTTAATTTTTCAAACAGTACAAACGTAAGAAACATGTTTTCTTTTTAATTTTGACAATTTTTTGCCGTAAATTAAGAAAAATATTAATTAAAACTATTTTCTTTTACGAAGACGTGAAAATCCATATTATTTTGCGATACTTTAATTTTCTTCATAATTCAAATTTATTTATTTAATTTTTCGAACAGTATAAACGTAAGAAACATGTTTTCTTTTTAATTTTGACAATTTTTTGCTACTATTGTACAATCCAAAACATCCTTAAGTTATTGCATCAATTTTATAAAATCGGCATATAAGATTATGTATCTCGTTCACAATTTTACGCATTGTTGAAACTTTTGGGGCAACTTATGTTTAGAATATTTCTATATTCCCGCTTCTCGTTTTCTATGACAGATGCGCATGAATAAGAGAACGTGGATAAGAGAACGTGCCAAAAATATTCATGATATTAACATGTGTCAAATATACTTTAATATTTTCAAAATTAAAAATTTCTTGTAACACAAATACTGTAAAACTGAATTATACATAATTGCAATTTTTAAATGTATATGAAAAATATATCTACCATTTATCATTTTATCTTTATAACAATATACTTAATTCGCGAGGGTAATAAGGGTCGCGATATCTCTAAGCTTTTTTTCAGAAACGGACCATAAAATATTATGATGACAATATCCGAACGTGATGTTACCGAAGAGATTGCATGCTTTGAGATCTGCTTGTCGGGGTAGCTTACACTATCAGTTGCGACATGCTGCCCGTGTCGCGGGCGTGACCAAAACGGATCGAGGTGCCATGTTTACGAGGTGAGAACGCAGTGCGTGCAACGTGCGTTGCACTTACGACATCCTCTTACTCGCCACCTGCAGGATGTATTTACTCCGTTTACAGGCCGCTCGTGTATGTTTCAGCGCATTGTTAGGTACATCCATAGTAGTGGTACGTTGTTGTTGCCAATAGGCCGATTGCATTTGTGACATTGTCGAAGTGAGCAGCGCGATGCACGTAGATCGACATACTCGCCGTTTGATTCTCGACGTTGCGGATGATCCGCCAAGTGCTCTACGCGATCAATTGAGCTTCCAAGTATGATGAAACATATGAGTATTTCTATTTTAGATCGTAGGATTTGTACTTAACTAAATTGAGTACATGAAATGATAATACAGTAAAAGTGGGGATATTTGCAAAGCAGGATTACGTTTTGCGAAAAATAACCACATATATATTAAAATTGCGAATGTAAGAAAAAAATGTGAAATAAAAAAATTAAGAAATATACATGATATATATTAGAATATTAATTTTTCTTCTTGTTTTAAATGGAAAAAAAATTATATATCTCTAATTTTTTTAGCATTACGTTTATATGATGCTATCAAAAACTTTTCTTATTTATTATTTTATTGTTTTTATTAACTCCTTTACAAATTTTAAATTCGCAAATATAATTACAAGTTAATTACAATATAATTACAAAATAATTGCAAGTATTAAAATCGCAAATATACGAAATAAAGAATACGCAAATATGTTTTATCGCGTCATATGCATCGCATTTTACAAGCGAATCCGTCAGAGAATCGTGAAAAAAAATAAAAAATATCCGGAATTAGTAAACGATATCAGTCAGGAAAGTTTATTTTCACGATAGTCAAACGAACATTCGACGATCTTTCTGTGGGGACTATCTCTTCTGTGGGGAAATCGCAAGATTTCCTAGTCGAAATTGCTGACAGCTAGATAAATTTATCGCGGAGTGCGAATCGTCCCACGTCCCCCATATTCGCTCAATTCATCTCACTCCGATTTACCTCTCTCTCTCTCTCTCTCTCTATCTATCTATCTCTCTCTGTCTCTCTCTGTGAAGGCAGTGCCATCTCCGAACATGATCTTATCGATGTTTCTTAAAGGGCATTCATATATCGCATATTCATATTTGCGGTTATCAACGAACAGGTCGGTCTTGTAGATTTATTTCGCAACTTTTTGACGCATGCACTAAAACTATTCCTATGCACTAAAACTATTTCTTGGTAAAAACTCGATTAATCATCGTATTGTCTCATAATAGTATTTTCAATCCTAAATCTTTTTGTATTTTCTCTTTTATCTTACATTATATAATTCGGGAGCAATTTATTTAAATGTCATATTTTACTCTCATATTTCAGATACTTGTGAGTGTTAAAGTCAAATTCGCATTTTTATCTTTACTTATCGCTATCATTATCACATTCAAAGCTAAATGTAACCATATAATTTCTAATTTTATTCACCTAGTATAATACGTTCGATCAACGTGATATGAGACTCGAAGAACTACATTCAGCTGCAAATGCGATATGAGAATGCTAGGCTACTCCCCTATTTCCGGCTTGCTCGTCCAGCGTGCACGTGAGATGGCGCATACACGAGATCTAGCTCCAATGCGACTGAATTCGCCGCATTCCGATAATGCACGGTCAATCGATCAGAAGTTAATCGTCGGAGGGAGGAAACAGGGAGACAATCGAAAAACGTCACGTCCAGCGGGGCTGGTAAATGTCATTATAGTATGGTTTATTTGGTGATGACAGGAAGGGGCAAAAATCACGTATGGCGAATCTGTCGATCCGTTCGAATAAACGAGCCACGTACGAAATATCTCGTTTGAACTTTTTTTAGTAAAAAAAAAAAAAAAAATTCGAAAGTCACTCCCACATACATATGTTTCGCATGTATGAACAGCGCGAGTTTATGCGCTAGACAGAGTAAAAATTGATCCTGAGCTCAATTTCACGTCAAATTAATTTAAATACAGTAACAAAACTGCGAATCGAGTCGCGAAATACATAAATACGATAATAAAACGACGCATGACATATTAATTTGCGAGAATAAAGTTACTGCGCGCACATATACGAACAGATCGAACTTTTTGCAGAATTAATTTAAATATAATTTTCGCGCAAATCCTATAAAAGCGCGCGTAAATTTGTTAACAAATTGAAGCTGAAAACGTATTCATTCTTAATGATTTCGGCACTGCGAAACGGCAATGCGAAGTATACGCATAGCCAATACTTAAGCGCGAAATATTCAAATGCAATATATTTTAGCACGTTCGATCAGCTGATGTCCGTAAAAGCTTTTTACAGTCAATCTGATGCAAAGTTTAAGAAAACGTAGAGCAAATTTGTTCAGCTATATAAATACCATATATTTTTCTATCCGATCGTAAACAAATTTCAAAGGTCCAAAATATTATTTGAACCAATTGGAATAATAATACTTGAAATAATAATGAGATAAATGCGACTGCAAGATTATTTACTCCCGTTTTTTAACGACATTATAATGAGTATTAAACCAATTAATACTACCGTTTAGTAATTTTACGTCAAATTATTTTTTTATATGATAAAAAAGTCTTCCAGTGTTACTCCATTTATTGCGAATAATTTTATAAATTCGGCAAAAAAGTTTAAAGTAGAATTTATGCAAATCATCTTATTGCGTCCGTTATTCTTTTCATTATTAATTTGACATGTCGATGACGAGTTTCAGATTGAAAAATATTATTATACCGGAGACAGAATGAGACGTTGGACACTCGGTGAAAAGTGCGATGAAATGCTGACCACGTAGCAAGCATCCCGATTCTTGAAGGATTTCAGCGAGCGCGAGCGTAGGATTATCGTTAAAGAATCTATCGTTGGTGTACGGTCGATTGACCGAACATCCGCGAGCCGCAAACGGAGCAGAGAAGAAGACGGGAGATGCGCACGGGTCGTAGCACAAATTGCCGGAACTAACTTCAACTTTCTCTGCTCCTTTACTGACACCATAAGTTCACGAACAATGTCGGTGCTCAAATTGTAATATCAATTTTATTCATCTCATTATATGCGCCGCGTATATATATGATGGCGCATTAAAATAGCTTGATGACATATGGCCCAGGAAATTTAGTCTAAAGGTAAACGCGCTCTCTTGGTATGAAGCAATGTACGCAACAATATTTTTATTACGTCAATTTAAGATATCAATATTTGTGATTTGAAACGATCAATGATGTTCCGTGGTTTGGAAATCAAAAGAGAAATATATGCTTTTCTATATGCACGTATAACATTTTTTAATTTTACTTTTTTTTTCTTTTTTATTTTCTAGAAACAGAATGGAATTAAAAATTCCGATTTAATTACTGATTGCAAGACATTGATTCCAGTGATATATTGTCTGTTTTAAATAAATATTTTCTAAACGAGATTACTTTTTTAAATAAAGCCAGTGTGAATAGCTTGCTGCCGCTGCTGATTTGCTGATATCGTATATGAACTAAACTTTCTGGGATTATCAACTTTTCGCGATAAAGATATTTTCAAACAATGCTATCTATCGAAAATTTTTATTATTATGTTGTATTTTGTTTTATTATGTTGAAAGTTTTATGAGACGACAAAAAGTTGCTTCCTTAAAGGAAGAAAAAACTATTTATTTGTGTATATATAATATAACTCTTATTTATTTAATAAATTCTAGTCTTAGTATTTTCTGTTTCTTTATTAAAATTTATTTCAAGTTTTAATTTGAATTAAATATATCCTCAGGTAATAAAAATAAATAATTGTTAATTAAAAAGTTATTCTAAAATTAGTTTTTTAAAATAGAGAGAGCATTCATCTATGTTTTAATTAAATATGCTTTACACATATTATCATAAATTTAAATATTTTATGAAAAAGAAATAATATTTAAAAATAATTCTCTAAAATAGGCATGTCATCGAGAAATATTATTAATATTAATTAATAATAATATTAATTTAAAATACATTTCGACAAATGATTCGACTTATGATTAATATGTTGAATAAGAAACAATTTTTTTTTTTTTTTTGTAAAAAACGTTTTTTGTAAAAAAAGGTTAACAAAAGTGATGTATTTATATTTCGCTGCTTTTGAGACAGTTCGATATCTCACATGAAGTTGTACATTCTAAGATGACTATTTCGAGCTCTCTGCTGGAGCAAGCATCTCCATCAAAAAATTCCTTCCGCGTCATCGACGGCGCCGGCAGGCGACGTCGCCTTTTATTGCGGAAGGCGATCCGAGTTTCCTAAGGATTCGCAGCTGCGGCTCTCGAAAGAAGTTCATGCGAACGATCCAGCTGCTCGCGACAGCTCGTCGCTACCGAAGCTCTTCTTGATACCGGATGCGGAAGTTTCTCCTCCCTTATACCCTGGTAATTCGAGCCCCTTGTCTATTCGTTTGCTCCCTAGTGACGACTTTCGCCATCGATCGACAACGTTCGCACCCTTACGCGCGCCACGCACGACGTGCAATCGAGAACAATAACCTGTGATGCTTTATCATCCCCCAGCGTTTTCCCTACTTTCAATTTTTTTTTTCCCGACAAGATTGATTATCGAACGGAGCAGTCAGCATCGCATAGTCATGTAAACTTACTTCGCGTTCACCCTCCGTTTACGACGAGCGTTGGGACGAATTTATTTGTTTACATACATGCAATCATGTTATGATTTGATGTGTATATTTATATAACGATTCATCAAATATACAAGTGGATAAAGCATATATATCATTTTTGTAGAGATAAGATATGTGAAGAATGCATCATGTTATATTTATAATATTTTATATTTATTTTACCCTTTTTTTCCTTCTTTATCTCCTTTCTTTCTCAAAATTTAAATTTGTGATTACAATAATGTAGTTTAATTACGCGTAGGTTGTTCATCCTTATCATTGAATCAATATCTGAATAAATAATCGCTGCAATATCATTTAATATAGAATTTATACATTTTGATCGCCGACTTTACATGTCATCGCTTTACAATCTTTATATAAATCGCATAAAGCGAACACCATGTTATTGAGGAATGATACAGCCTTCTGCTGATTAATGAAAGAAGCAGCGCGGTTAATATGTATGCCGATGGCTTAACGCGGCTTTGTCGCGATGCTCCCTGCGGTGGCATGCAACCGGGAATGGAAAATGAAGAAAGTTTATCTCGGCGTGGATGAAAACGAGCGAATGAAAAACGGCTAAAGTTTGGGTACGGCGAGTTCCGGCGGTTAAATAGCTCATGAGTCTCTTGGAAGAAACAGCGAGCAGTAAGAATCACGGGTGCGATTTATTTATTAAAAGTGTTGGAATTGAGCGCAAAATAGAAAATCGTGAGAAAGGGAGAAACGCGGCGATGAAAAGCCGAGGGCAAGTGGGAAATAATCATAAAAGAAGTACTGCTTCGAAGTATTTGTCTTTACATTATTGTAGAATACAATGGAATGCAGTTTGAATTATGAAATTAATTAGCGTAGCCAATTACTGTGTCGAGATGTAATTCAGCAGACAATAAAATTTTTCACGCGTTATTTTTCTTTAGCGTCGATGCCACGAAAAACAGAAATTAATAACTACTCGCATAAAAGGTGAAATCTCTTGACTTTAAATTGAAATCGAAATAAAATTATTGCGTGTTTTCATCGCTATACATCGCTATCAATTAATATAAATTTTTTAAACACAATATTTTTGATAAATTATTATTTATTGCATACTTGATATTATTGCCATTTTTTTACAATTGAAGAAATTTGATAATTGAACTTGATGTTGAAAAAAAATTTTTTTTTTTGCCGGAGAAGCAAAAACATGTTATTTTATATCGCAATTTTTATTATATTATATTAATTTATAATAGTTAATTACAATTAATATATATGAAAGAGAGAATTATTTTATATCAATAATATGTATATGACGTGTTATTGATTTCTCGGTTAAAAAAAAAAATTGTTTATGATTCTATTACAAGACTCAAATGCCAAACAGCAAAATAAAACGGGCAAGCTTTAGTACAGTCGGATAACTTTACATCAAGTTTCTCTTATAATAAATGAAGAAGGTTAGATTAGCGCGTTATTTACACCACCTACCGTACTCACGGGAACAAAAAGGGTGTCGAGCCCGATTCAAGACTGAAAATTTATCTGGTTGTAGAACGGCGATGAAAGGTAGGTTTGGGGAGGCTGCTGGTGTTTGGAAAACCCGACCGTTTTCGAGGGATGAAGTAGAATCGGGGAAATGTATGCGCGCGAGATTGCGCCATGTGTGAGACCTTTTCGCATCTGGCTGTTGGATTTTTACTCGCCTTGCTTACAATCAATCACTTAACTGTAGGAAATATCGTGATATTTGAAAATTTTGAAAATTTTGGCAGCAATATTTAATAAGTCGAGAAATGAATAAAATCTTGCCTGGTTTTTCTCTCGAAAAAATTTCGCAAAATGTTTGAGATGTATTGATATATCGATTTATCTCTTTTGTTTTCTACATATTCCTCTCATTTCGTAAACATTTTTTGAAAAATATGATTGAAAGTTATTAATGGTTGTAGAATACAAGAATAATGTAAAACTGAGGCGCAAAGCCATCAAATACAGTAAAATAGAAAATAAAAATAAAATCAAAAGAAAATATTGATATAAAAATTTGTCAAACAATCATATGAGCGGAAACTGGAAAAGACATACAATCTCTTCTATAATAGTGACCTACATTCGAGTACTGTACATGTACTTCTATTTTGTACATTGTAAATATGTATGTTTGTTGAATCAAATTACTCCGACATTAATATTCATTTATTTTATTTAAAAGTGCAACTCAATATTTAACAGATTTAAAATTTGACACTAAAATTTAATATACAAGATATCTAATTAACTATTTTTTCAATCTACAAATCTTGTTTCAATTATAAGTTAATTTTTTATAATCAAGTAAAATTTATCTAATTAGATTCAATATTTTTTTTATTTAATTCTCGAATTAAAACATTAATAAGATAGAAGCTTTCATTTAAACAACAACATTATTATTATTTTTATAATCTTTAATCTTTGATATCAAATTGTGTATTAAAAATTATTAGTGCTCTTTGACATTTTTTTTTAAGGGAAAATCTATCGTAAATTTTTTCAATGAAATGATAAATAATAGAAAACATATGTGACAAAAAAAAAAAAAAATATCTCACATTACTACCGATATCGTTCGTGTCGTATTTCGACCGAAGATTGGGTCTCGTCGATACGACATGCTAATGCATCGCCAAGTTATAATGCACGAGCCTCTCGTATGCGAATGAGGGGATTATCAAAGAGCGCAAATCGAACTTCGCGCCTAATTTATGGATTCTGCAAACCGTGCACAGTTATCGGCTTATCGAGGGAGTGGAGGGAAGCGAATAGGAGAACCAAGTGCGAAATTATTCAGGAACGACAGATCGAATTTCGTCGTGCATACATAAGCAGTAGATTGGATTTCAAGATTTCATCCGCCGCAATTATATTTTCAACGAAACGATTCGAAAGGCATGCGCAAATTTTCTCTACTTCGACATTTTTTTATACAAAGCAATACATTTTTCAAATCATTGTAAATCGTTAGTAAATAATTAGTAAATATAAAGGCAAATTATTTTTACTAAATTAATAAATTAATTATTATTTAATTATTAATTATTAAATTATTAAATTTTTAATTATTTTTACTATTAATTATAGAGGCAAATTTTCTATATATATTACTATATATCTTTCTTATACAATGTTTTAATTATTAATTATTAATATATTATATAGGAATGTATGAATTATAAAGATGTAATAAAGATAATCATGAGACATCTCTAAAATTATAAAAAAATTACTATCATAAAATAATGCATGATTAATCATGTTTAATCGATGGTTAATCACGCGTGATAAATCTCTTTTTTTCGCACTTACATTGTTACATTTCCTCTTCTAGTAACGCCAGTCAAAAGCATCGCTGGTTGTTATATGTTGAAAATATAACGAACCGTGGAAAAATAGTGACAAGAGAGTTCGTTTTCGGATTAATCCTGAGATTAACCTCAGCTGGGAATACCGGGCATCGTTACGTGCCAAAGAGAAGACTACACGGGGGATTGAACGTCCGGACTAATCTCGTTCGAAATTAAGCTGCTTATCTTTCCCTGATATAGTGCATGTATCCAGCCTCTTAGTAGACTCTTAGCGAGAGAAATTCCGGCTCTGTCTTTACGAAGATATAAAGGATTTGTGTATAATGCGCTCAAGAATTTACCGGCATAACTTCACGGTACGTTGCGCGCATTGAAAAACGTCACCGTACGGTGCTTCGCATGTATTAATTTGTCATTAATAAGATTATGCGAGAGAGAGTCCCGCGTTGCGCAAGAAACCTCTTACATCATGCTATCTTCGCTCTTTATAGGATTTTATTCGAGTTACAGTGATCCACGCGAGTTTATGCGACGTCACATGCGCGAATGATTAGTATAGTTATCCGACTCTGACTAAACTCTGATTTTGATTAAATCCACAACGGTCCGCATCTACATCACGTATTTAGCAAAATCTATATTTAATTCTTAGTTAAATTGAAATTTGGAAAAGCATATAGCTCGTATAAAATCGTATTTTTAATTGAATGACGCCAATTTTCTATCGCATTAGATAACGTGTATTATAGATTTAAAAGGTAATATATTTGCTATATACATGGCTAAAAGTTTGAATATGCTCGCCAGCAAGTTTTTTTGATATTTTTTGATATAATCAATTAATTTAATTATAACTTATATTAAATATTTAAATCTTATTAATTTCTAAAAAAAAAAATCGAGTTTCTATGAGAAGAGCTCGACAGAAAAATTCGAATTTCTTATCAATCATCTGGTAGGAAGTTATGACAACAGTTATGTCACAGCGTGTCTATATAACGATTACAAAATGCGTGGTCCTCTCTAGAATAAAATACCATTAATAAATTAGAAAATAGAAAGAATGCGACGACTTATAAAAATGGTTATGAAAGGTGCATTTTTTGATGACTAGAAAGTTTGACAGTTTTTTTTTTTGTTAAAAGTGTGTTAAATTCAAATTATTTCTGTTTTATTTAAATTTTCTATAGTTTCCGTATTACAAAATAATTATTTACCTTGAATGTAAATACAAACTACATTAAAAATAAATTTTTTTATGATATTTAACGTTTTAATGTTTACTAAACTTTTGGCTGGCAATGTATATCTAATAATTTTTAATGGATTTTGACATTTTGTTACATATGACATTTCGTATAGTGACACATTTATGTATTCGATCCTTCAATCCTTTATGCAGTTGCCTTATTCATTTTGTTAGATTGAGCTTACTTAGGGATTTTATGTTGCAACACGAATTTGTGCGAGCACGATCCAACAGCATTCCGATTTGGCGTTTCATTAGGAGACTAAAGAATCTTCTGCTTACTGTCACTGATCCTTGATATGGAGTTCGTGAGGAGTTTACGTATCGGACTGCTGGCTGCTTGTTGCGCACGCGCGCGCGAGTTGAGAGAATTGTGTACATTGGAAACCTCGAAAGTATATTTTTCTCCGGGGATTGTCTTTAAGGTTGCGAAAAGGAAGCTAATCTCACGTCCTTTAAGATTAATTTCACTTCCAAGATCACGATAGGACAGAAAGATTAATGGATGTCGTATTCTGTTGAAGGTATAAATCAGGCCGACTTACGAAAGTTCTATCGGAATTGACTTTTTCAGAACAATCTACGGAATAGCCAAGATTCCCTTCCCCTTTCGTAATATCGATAGGATTGAATAACTATTTTATATAATGCCATATAAGAGTCTGTAGATATATTTTTGTTAGATATATCGTAAATATTATTTCTGATAATACCTTAACAATATTTAAAATTATGACAGTTTGATGACATGGCAATATATCTACAGAAATATAAAATATCTCGGTTCTCTCTGCTCAACTATCGTACAATGTTGGCGAAATCGGATACATTATGAATGATCGAACATATGTAATCGCGTATGTAAAGTCCGAAATAATTATCGGAGATAGCTAGCTTAAGCGTCAATAACGGACGTGGCCATAACGTTGGCAGAACAGCGACGAATCGAATTGAGTCGGAACGAATCGTTGATAGTATTTTACGTATTCAATCCTTTTCATAGATTGGATTGCATATAACTTTATTGCGATATGTGTGTATGTGTGTGTGTGTGTATTCGCATGTATATATGAGAAAGAGAATGAGCAGCGACGTAACAGTAACTGAATTGCGAAATGCACATCCGCGTGCGTATATGCATCACGTGTGCATACACACACGTGTACGCGCGCGTAGCGGTCTAATACATCGGATTACGCCATCGCCGGAATTGTTTGCGTATGTCAAGCTGCGGACATCGATATATGTCCTATTTGATGTGGGCATAAGTTGTCTCAAAATCATCAATATCTACCATTACTATTACTTATCATTAATAACAATATCTATAATTAATCTTTAACATAAAGTAAGACAATAATTTTTGCTTTAATAAATAATTAAAAATTAAATATTCTTGTATTAATAGAAACGTCAAAAGACCATGGAGACAACAATATTGGTTTTATCTGCCAATTTGTGATAAAATTACTGACTCCTAGTTTTATCTTGAAAACCATTGAGTTTTTTCATATATATTTTTTTTTTTTAGTTTGCCTTTTTTCTCTCGTATCGATATTTTGGGGTTAGTATTTTTGAGGATTTTGTAGCGTTCTCTCTGTATAGGGTGCACGAATGATCCGGGAACGGAAGTGGATGGAATTACATGTGTCCGCCTCACTGTGCATCATTGTCGTTAAATTACACGCGATGACGGTTCCGCTATAGAATCGCATGGATTGAAAGGATCAGCATTATTCGCTAGGATGCGAGTTGATCAAATCAGAATGGATAGCCAGGGAATATCGCGGAACTTTCGATTAATGGATCATCGCCATTCCGCGAGCGACACAGAGAAGCAATCCATTTTCTGCACAAATAATCTGTCCCGTGAAAACATGTTACAAAACTACAATTTTATATTTTATGTTGCTATTTTTCACAAATTAAGCATAAGTAATAATTTCAAAAATAAAATGTTTGACAAATTTAATTGTATTTTACGGTTACGTATTTTCAAACATTTTTATTATTTTCGAACTATGAAAAATTTGAATTTAACTATTGTTCTATTGATTATAATAGTTCAAATTCATGAATCTCAATATATTTAGATTTTAAGTCCAGCACTCATTTGCTTATCTTTTCTTCTACTTATCGTTTATAAATGTTTACGCGATAGCTAACAGAACGTTAACGTATACGGAATTTTTCTGTTGTTCTAGTAATTCTCAATCCGTTACTGTCATCCTTAATAACGGCTGGTTCGTAACGAATGGAGAACATTTGATGACGCACAGCCTAATATCTGAGCACAATTTAGATAGAAAGATATAAAGATATCTTTGATGAGATTTTCATATTATATTCTATTAAACAATTCGCTTAGTTTTTTTTGTGATAAGAGTCTAATCATATATTTAATCAATATCCATCGAGTACTTTAATTTTATGCCTCAAATTTTCAACCGCGTGCGTGAAAAATAGATGCGCAAGAGGATTCTGTTCCTTCACACGATACTATTTTACACGTTGAGCGTCTGAGAGTGCATTATCGAGTACTTATATTACGACGATAAATTTTGAAAAGAATAGAATGCTCTTAGGTATGTCTGAACGATCGATTGACAAATTTATAGGAAAGATAATAAAAAATATCACGTAAAGAGTTTAGTTCGTTATAAGAAACTGTAATTAGCAACTTTTTACAACATAATTTTTTATGAATATATTGTATATATATATATATACAGATGTAAGTCATTAATGTTTTAAAATTTCGTGAGCGTTTTTGGATAAATAGTATAAATATGTTTCTATGAACATTAAACCGAAAATACTTTGTTATCGAAATAATTGACACAAATAGATTTTATAATAACTGAATTTCAGATCAGATTCTTTCTTTCCATGATGTTATGTTTTCAGTGTTTTAATTCTGGAATAGTGTTTGTTTATCAGTATATGCTATTACGATCCATTGAAAGAAAGAGAAAAGATTTAATGTAAGCCTCTCTTTACTTAAATACATTAGAAAATGACGTATCTATAATCAAGTCAGTATGCTTGAGACAGTTCATCATAATAGAAACAGCATAATAGATTCATTAATTTACACTTAATAATGTACAATTTCAGCATCTTTTGTAAACAAAAAAATACGCATTAAAATTTTTAAATAAAGTCATTATTTGATACCTATTTGTGTCTATTATTTCAATAATGCAGCATTTTCAGTCTAATGTTTATAGAAATATTTATTCATACTTTTCATCAAGAAACATGATCCTAAAATTTTAAAACGTACTTATAACTCACCCTGTATAGATAAAAAGAAAAAAATGTGATATTAATATGCCAATTGACTTTGAAAAAGTGTAGATTCACATAAAAATAATTTTAAAATATATATTAAAGTAGGCGCTTCCATAATAAAATTAAGAAATCTCTTAGGAAAAAATTGATTTTGGAGGCCTCAAGTTAATTATCCGAGTACGAGATTGAAAAGGGTCGTCGTCCATCGATTTTTTTTTTTTTTTTTTTTTTTCTCAGACCTTGATAATTCAAAGCGAAAGTCTCACAATTTCCGCCGCACCCGCGAGTCTGTTCGAGTGTGATGAAATTAAGTGGTCGAAGTGCGTTTGGATCCGACACGAACGTCATCTCCTACCATTGCTTTCTCTCTTGTCTCTGCCTTTGTCTCTCTCTCTCTTTCTCTTTCCTTTATGATTTCCTGCCCTTTCATCCATTCCCCATGCCGACGCCATCAGCCAGCTTTCCTCGATTCTCCACGCTCACATTCCCAAAGACTTTGTTGAAATACTATTGCTATGCATTTCAAGCAGCGCATTGTCATATATGTTATATAGCAATGTATATCTATCTACGCGTATGCTCTATGTAAAAATAAATGGAGTGCGGTGAGTTTATAGAGAAGAAATTTGCTTCACAAAACACGATCAAATTTTGTCAAAAATTTTATAGTGGTCGAGCATAGAAAATCGAATTTGCTAAATTCATTCCGAGATGTAAAAGAATCATCAAATTTGTATTCTGTCGATTTTCAGTATCAGTTTTATCATATGATAGAATTTTTTGCAATTTTAATATTGTTGGTCGTATTATGAATTATTTTTTACACGTGAGAAATGATATTTTATAGATTATAAAAAATGTCATATTTAATCAATCTTTTTCAGCAGTAACATATTTTTTTTTTTAGATGTCAACATTAAAGCACGTCGTAAAATATAAGCGGAGATTAAATGTTAAAGCATTTCGAGGGGCAAAAGATTAATACGAAAGAATATTTTCTTCAACTGTCTGTATGCGAGAACAAGAGCGCGCTCGAAAATTTGGTACGGTATGAATTCCTCGTTACATCGGTTATATTTTCTCGTTTCCCCTTCACATCGCTGCGACGTGCTGGATCTTCCAACATCGACCTCGACGGCGACAAATATGTCGAGGTTTTTCGTGAGGTACATCATCATTTCGGTGAGAGTCCAGCACATCCGACGTATACGTATATCTTTTAAATTTTGTACACGCTTTCATTTTTATCTGTCAAATAACATCGCTCGTTCAACGCCGATATTATCATCTCCGTCTCATTCAAGCTGGATTGTGCTTGATTGGCCAAAATAATTTTTGCAAGCATTTTTGCTCGCGTGATTAACGGGTATAAAATATTACGCGCTGATGCACGGCCGGTGACACAGTCGTGACCGACTGTCGCTTTTCTGCGCATAAATGGTGACCGGAGAAAATGCGGTCGAAAAAAACATGAATTACGACAAGTCACGTGATGAAGACTATTATTTACAGCCAACTCCACCAAGACAGCTACTCCGAAATACATATAGCATCAACCGGGAAAATAGTAGAAAAGCTTAACGTCCATAGAACAAGTTTCATCGGGTCCTCTGTCGTGGTTATGACTTCTTGAAAAATACGGCGAAAAAGCAACATCCTTTCATCTAAGATCTTGGATACAAATACACGCTTTGTGACATATAATAAATATTGGACGTGTGTGATAAGACTAAAAAGAGATAGCCTCTTAAATTTTTAAAAAAGCTGACTTGGAAGGATTTATTGGACTTTCTCGACAAGATTTCTGTTTTAGATGCAGTTTAGAAAGATTATTTTTCATTAAATTAATCGAAATTATATAAGTGAGATTCCAATATTAAAAATAAAATGTAAGGTACAATAACAATATTATTTTTTTTTTTTTTTTTTTTTTTTTTAATAAATAATTATACGCCCTTCATACTTTTCCGGGTTCTTATTATTTTTTATATTAAACGCACAAAAAATCTTCCAGAATTTTTTTTTATCAATAAAAAGTTTATATATCAAAATTAATTAAAAGATCGCAGCCCAATTATTTTGACAGTCTGGGTAGATTCTCGTCTAGACGACATCGATTGTGCAGCGGGTCACTGTGTCGTAGATAATACTCGTAGACACGACAATGGCGGACAATTGGTGATAATTTTGCGGGATCCGTCTGTTTCTGAGGTCAGTTTGGCGGGACAAAGCAACTGCATCCATTCAAATATCTGAGAGCTCGCGCTTTCATGATTAACGCGACCTGCCTACCCGATAAGACATCTGGCAACCCCAAATTTCGTACGTTCCAACATCGCGGTTGCTCGCTCCGGGAATGCCAACGTCGCCTGTGCGAACAATGCCCCGTTCCGTAGGTTACCGTTGTGTGTTTACCGAAGAAGTTTACCCGCTTGAGAAACATCGTCTGTAGCGGAACGAAAAGTTCACCAGTCGACTGGTTGTACTCCTGAGCGATTAAGCTTTCGTGCAATGCAGTATTCAATTTTCACCTTACCGTACCGAACACTGTTTAAGTAAATTTCTTCAATATCGTATATTTATGCATTGTGTTAGATTAATAAATAAATATAAAAAGCGATTATAAAGAGAAAGTTTCTCTACTTTTCTTCTCAACTTTTAATATTTTTTAATATTAATATTTAATATTTATTTGAATATTTAATATTCATTGACATGCGCAATTATTATTCTGAGATATATTTTGGATTATTGCATACTAAATATTTTATTAAATTAGATACTGTTTCAATATATCTTTAAACTGGTCGAGTGTCATAAAATTATGAGGATAAAGAAATATTTGATATCTTAACAGGCAACGAAACAATTGTCAAACTTTATTTCGCATATAAAATAATAAAATTTATATTAAGAATAAAATTGCGCACGTATATCACAATAAATCAATTTTATTATGTATGAAAATATCAATTTTTGAACGAACATTTTTCTGAAAGTACACACATGTATACCGTGATTCAGAAGATTAAAGATAAATCAGTGTTTGCTCTGAGAAATTGCGTTTTCATGTTCGATTTACAGCTACGAAAAATTTCATCTCCGCTTTTTCGAAATTTGATGCTCGACGTATTTCTGCTGTAAGATGGAGGAGCACGCAAAACTTCAAGAACGAGCTGGAGTATATCGGCCACTTTAGACAATTTAGTTCGCGGACCGGCGGACTCCGAAAATGGGGTTCGTTTACATCATGACGGAAGACCGAGTCGCCGAAAGCTTAACTCGCGGCGATCATACATCATCCCCACCGTCGAGCACATCATGAAAACCCTCTCCGAAACCGTAACTCTCGCTCTCTTCTTTGTTTTATAAAAACTTTATGGACCGAGATATTAGATACGAGCCTCTGTACGATCGCTGGCATCCACCTTGGCCTCGCCCCGAGCTACGAGAAGTAAAACCGGCTTTGCGATAATCCACAAAATTCGCGGACCAATATATCGGGAGAAAGAAAATTTGTTTGCCAACATTTTTCTTAAGAATATTGAATATCTGTTATTCGTCATTTTTCGTTTCCCCTCAAGAGCGGACCGCATTAAAATGAAAGATCGTGCGGTTTAAAAATTCAAGATTTATTCTTTTTTTAAATTTAACACTTAAAAAAATTATCTTTTATTACACAATTTTAAACGAAAATAATTGTGAAATATTGTCAAAATAGTGTAGTTCGCGAAAACTTTGGGAACATTTTATATTGATATTTAAATGCTACATGACAGAGAGAGTTATCAATAAAACAATTGCAAACTATAACTTTCACATACCTCAATAAATTCAAGCAATATAAATTGTTATAAAATCAGACCACATCGGCAAGCTTTACAAAAATAAAAAAAAAGAATTGCATAAGAATTGCATATGCATATGGCTTGATGATTAAAAAATATATATACCGATAATTACATATTTACAATTAAAAATAATCTATATAATAAAATATATTTTTTAGTAATAAAATGTATAATGTAATAATTTCGCCACAAAATTAAGTCCTTTTTTTGTCGGATTTAATTAAACTTTATTAAAAAACAAAAAAACCCACAAAAATGACTCATGATATTCAAAAACACGGATCGAATTAATCATCGGCCAAGGAATTTTCATCAGATTGAAATCATAGATTGACATGAAAGCTCTCTATGAGTTTAACTTTTAGTCTCTGACTGAACTGTCCTGGTGAAACCCAAGCCGAGTGTATCTCTCGACGAATGTCAATTCGAGAGTGACCCTCGATGAAAACTCTCTCGACCCCTATTCTCATCTATCTAGCCTCAGGCGAACTTTATCCGTAGGTTTATCATTGCGACCAAATTTTTCATACTGAATCGAATGCGACTGGATTCTCGGTGGAGCAATCGGGGCAAAGGCAACGGCGTTTCCGGGCTACGAAAATAAATATCCGAGCTTTCGCGCAGGAGAAAACGCGCGCGATTTGACATATCGACGATCGCGGCGGGGGAGGATCGGATGAAACTTTTAATCCGTCCGTTGATATTCGTGCGCGCGCGCATAAGCGTAATATACGCGTAAAGAGAAAGAGAGTTCAGGAAAAACGTAGACGTAGCCTCCGGGGATTATGCGATTCCTCGTTCTTTTTTGCTGCTCTTTTGCCATGAATTTCTCCGGTACTGGCATTTATTTTGCAATAGCCGCGGATAAATATTCATGACGTGCGCTTTAACCCACCTCCTCTCGGCATATATGACACATCGCGGTAACCACGTACGCCGTTACAGGAGAGATATAATGGACCGTCGCGCGTGCGTGTGTATAACCGCCTCTCTCTCTCTCTCTCTCTCTCTCCATTCCGGACGGCCGGACGCGATTTATATGAATCGTAAATAGGCGCGTCATGCACGCCGACCGTAATTCCTTTCGTGTGCTATTTCCGCGGAAAAGGTTCGCACGGCCGTTTTCCCGCGTTTGCAATCATTAAACGCCATGAGTGGAAAAAATGACCGGCAATAGACGAAAATTCAGGCGATATAAGCGATACGGATAATGGCTGGGCGCGGTTATAATATATAGATGTATATCGACACTTGAATACCGCTCGCAATATACGCGTCCATGTGGATGATGCTTGACATCTGACATTCACGGTCAATAGTGTAAATGTGCGTATTATCGATTCAATAACAACGTGAACTGTCAAATTAGCGAGATTATTCGCGTTAATTAGAGAGACAAATGAACCGTTAAACGCTACTTATGTTGTCTTCTGGTGATTTTTGAAAATATTTGATGTGAAATATAATTATGTACATCATTATATCAATATTTTTTCTTTATGATTTTCAAAAGAACAAAAATAAAATAGATATATTTTTATTAAAATAATAATACAGGAAAGCTGATATATATAAGAATATTGTTTTACTTATTTTTTATCCGTAATTTAAACCGGTATTTCTTATAGTTTAAATATTATCATATAAATATACTTTGTATTTGGTTCTTTAAATTATTATATAATTTATTTGTTTCTTTATGTTCTTTTTAAATTTAAACGAAGAAACGATTATAGGCAAAAACGCCGACATAAATATTATCAATTCTTCATAATTTTTATTAGAGAATCTGAGAGAATATTTGAACTTTTTAATTAATCGCTGTAAAACCAAAGTACATCGCAAAAGCGGTTTATTCGACTTAATCGGATCGACATCGATTGCCTCGTTTGCAGGTTACAAGGATTGTGGCGATGTTCGTCGAGTTTCATAACTTTTACGAGATTAAGTGCAAACCAATAGAAATCAAATATGTCGTAATAAGAAGGAAAAATAAACTCGATAGCGGAGGTAACGTTAAGATTATCGGTTTGAACGTATACTCAAAAATTCTATTCGAGATTAAGATAAAATAAACAATAAAAAAACAATTGGAAAGATCCGCAGTAGTTGAAACAGCGAGATATAAAAATATTAGCAAAAAAAAAAGAAATAAAAGAAAAATATAAAAGGAATGAAAAGAAAATATAACAACAAATCGGAGTTTTTCCGCTTGGAAATGCATGTCTGTCCGGAAAGACCGATTGCATCTCGCAGTTTTGAAGTTATTCATTAGACTGGAAAATTATTCAGCAATGTAAAAGTATCTTTGTAAAGAATCACAATGTGCAACGTCCGAGAAATTTAAGCATAATAAATTATTTTTGAATATATTATCTCAAACGCTATAAAACTTGCTTGCTTTGTCAAAATTATAATATTTCATCGTTTGCTCGATTAATGTATTAAAAAAACATAAAGAAACGGATCATAAAATGTTTGTCGCATAACGGTGATATCTTTTTAAAAGAAACCATTTGTCACATTCCGAAACTTCAAACAAAATATTTCCTTTCCGAGTATCTTATTCTAATAATTTTATACACAGACTGTTAAAAAGACTGTTTAAAAGAATCTATTTATGTGAAAAAAATTATAATGCTATTAAAGAAAAAAAGTGAAGAACTGCATTTTTTGGTGTATTGTTGCACTTACGAAAAAAGTCAATAAAAAAATAAGCTTTGTTATATTATTCAACTTTTGTCTTCATCATTTCTTTCAACGGAACAAATGCTAGAAACCATTTCAATTGCGTGGCTCACCCTGTATATGATAATTTTTCTATGGTAAAGATTGACTTTGACTCTCATATATATGTTTTTTCTATTATTATATTATATTATTATGTAATCTTTTGACATTTAATTTTGGACATATGTAATTAAATTTTAAAAATTTCTATCGACTTTTGTTACCTTAATGCACTCTCGAGAGTAGCTTGGAAAATTGTATCGTTACGGACACTAGTCCATTTTATTGGTCTGAGATTGTGTCGTAAAAAAAGTGTGTGACGAGTAAGCGCTGGTCGTCGAGGCGACTTAAACGTTACTTCTGCGCGTCTCGTAAAAGGACAAACTCTTTTGGTCAAGAGAAATAAAAGCACGCGATTAGCTGGGTCTTTGGAGTGCGCACTTTCTCTCTCTCTCTCTCTCTCTCTCTCTTTCTCTTTCTCACGCCTGCGAATAGATAAACCGTGCTGCTTCGAGAAAAGTGGAGATAGCTAAGCTTACGAGTGCTAAGTTTCAAGTTATGGACGGTGTATAAAAGTCTACATTTTACACATTCTTTTCGTCCACGATAAAAGTCCCGTAAATTGTGCCATGTAGTGCACAATAATGTTTTTGTTAATGCTGCACGCTACTATAAAAATAGGTCTTTTTTTACACTAAACATTTTTGTTCGAGGTTGCAACTATTGATAAAAAAAAAGAAACATATGCATACATATGAATTTATTACTAAAATACTATGCTTATTCTTTTATAATACAGGGTGTCCTAGACTACCAAAAACTAAGCATTTTAGAGAAAAACATTTTGAACAAAAATTGTATGGTTTTGCGGGAAACATAAGATGGTGTCATCTGTTTGACCTTGAATAGCATCGTTAAGGTCGAGTCAAGGACACCTTTACTTTCTTAAATGGAATCCCCTATTTTTTATTGCATATTCTGATAGCTTATATCGAGAGCTTGCCAAAGCACTATAATAAAGTATTTTTTTGAATTATTTTGTATCTTAATCATATTTTAGTATAAAATATAAATTATCTCGAAAATTATTTAATGTTTGATAATTGTATTGTAATATTTTTATGTACAGAATAATAAGATGAATCAAATGTTATAAAGAAAAAATAAATAATTGTTATAAAAAAATATATTGCAAATAATTGCATACTTTTTTTTAAAAACAATTATTTTCTGTACATCGTAATATAAGCATGAAAAATGCATGAAAAAATATATACATATATATAAATCGTTACAATAATAATTATTATTTTCAATGAAATAGTAATTTATAACTCTCATCTTTTATCGTTTCGATTTTTACTTTAAATTAATAAATTGCGCGAAATATTGATTTCGATAAATAGTTATTAGCTTGATATACTTTTGAATTTTCAATTAGTTGATATGATATAATATTTGATGTGATATAATACATATACAATATATATATATATATATATATATATATATATATATATATATATATATTGTATTCAAATTTTCATTGTGGCTACTTTCTATTTGGTGGCACAGTTCTCGCAAATCCTCATTAACAAGCACGCGATGATAACGATGAAAGCCTCGCTCAGTTTCCTTCGTTTCGTATCGATTGTGACTCGACCCAAGGGAGAATCAAGATTTATAGCCGTGGAACTGTCGGGCACTCCCTGTTGGGGCTTACCCACGGTTGATCCATCTGTCACAGAGAATATATCTGATCTGTTTGTCCTTTTTTTTACAAATTCATTTTATATATTTTTTTTTTCGAATGTATTTTTTGTAGTATCGTTGTTGGCAAATTGAACTTGTCGAGTTCGTTCACGCACGTATATTTCCTGCATATTTTAAACAGTCTTTGATTACTTTTTCGCCGCACTCTCTGGGATACAAGCTATGGCAATATGACAAGCCTGATTAAAAATCACAGGAAAATACGAAGAATAATACGATGTTGGCTATTACAAGAGACATAATATTGTTTCTTTTTTTTATGCGTGGAACTAAGCGATAATTTACAACAATTGGTCTCGGTCTTTGGCTTTAATAAAACTTTTATCTTATATTTTCATAGAGATTTGTTTTTTTTTTTTTTTTTTTTCAAAAGATTGACAGCGAGTTAAATAACTTTTCCATTTAATGATATTTAATTTTTATGTCGCGCAATAAATAAAACATAAAAGTTTCAGTCTCAGTTCGAGTCTCTTTCACATTTCGTGAAAAAGTCGATATTTTCTTGTATTATAAATTAAAAAAAAAAACAAAAAAAAGATTAAATCTTGTTCAATAAAATTATTTTAATATTTCAACAAATTGTATTTTCAATAAACTCTGCTTTATAAAAATGATTTGTTTGTGCGCTAACATCTATTATCAACTCGGGTCTCTTTGCAAAGTAACCAATCGAGATGCGGAATCGATTCTCTCGTTGAAACGATTCCGTTTGCGTATTATTCCATTGCGTCTTCGAAAATATTTGCATAGTCGTTCAACAAAAGGGAGGCGTCGTACGTAGGGCCGTATAGCATCACATGTCTTTGTCACGGATTTTCGTTTGGCATTTTCGCTTTTCCGATTTGAGCGAGGAAAGCGATTCGCCGCCGTCCTCCCGAGTCCCCTAAGATTCACACGAATGCTTTTCCGATATCCACACGACGATGATGGCACGCGAGTCTCCGCTCCACGTCGACGTCGAGAACACCAACGATCACTGATGTATCATGCATATATACTTTCGTCAGATGTTATTTTCAATGACAACATCAATTCTAGAAGATAATTCGATCACTACGTTTTTGTCAGCACTATCGTACGCACACGCATATTAGCAATATATGGATTATATATAGAAAGCTTGAATTAATAATGTATTTATTTGCAAAACATTCACAGTGCGTGTGCAAAAATAGAATTTAAATATGTTTTATTTCACGTGGTGAAACTTATACACGTACCAAACGTACGTGTGATTTGAAATAATGAATTGAAATAAATTGTATTATATATTATGCAATTTCACTTTTTGTCTCTTATTTTAAATAACTTATCAGTGACTATATTGTAATATCATATTTTATACTTATATTGCAAATTATAACGATATTTTATAATTAAAATCACGTGAATTGTTTTAAAATTCAATATAATAATTCAGACAATATTGACAATATTATATTATATGTATATTGCTCAAACAATGTTATATGTATATACTATTAATTTATTTACTTTATAAAATAATTTTTTATATAGTAGCATATATTTTATTTTATATATATATATTTTTTTTATATTTTTTTTTAATTTTATAATACTATATATTACAATATTTGTTTTTATTTCTGAACTGTATTTAATATAAAAAAAAATTTGATTATTTTAATTTTTTATATAGTTAATGATAAATGCAAAATTTATCGTAGTCGCAATTGGTTTTGTTCATTTTTGTTCATTTTGCGTGTGTTGATTAGAACTAATTTGTGTTTTTATTTTTTTATTTACTTAAAATATAAATCATGATGAGCAAGTTAGATAAAAAAAAAACCAGAAAGAAAATGAAGCATTATAAAATTTTAGAAATATTTTGCCCGTCAGTATGATGACAGTTATGATGTATAAATAACAAATCAAATGGATTAATTTATATTAATAGTGCGTTGCGACGTAAAAGTAACATTGCAAAGTAGCACTGAACTGTTCCATTGTAGAAAGAGATCGGCTATAATTTGCTAGAAATATTCATAACGTACGCCAGCGCAAACAAAACCGCTCGACTCGTATCACCGACAATATTTTCGCCCTACTTTTTCCTTAACGAATATAATCCAATTAATCCCTTTTTAACACAGAGCGCGCCTTTCACTAACGCGGACAGAAAACAATTTTTTATTTGGCCCTATATTGAACTCATTTTTTTTTTTTCGCGATCTTGCTGCGGGTAAATATTTTTAATAAAGAACGAGTTTCCGGAGAGCTTCCAGAAATAACATGCGTTTTTAAAGCGCCGAATGCGTTTCCGTTGTCGCAATATCGCTCTGGCGACATATTTGCCGGAAAAAGATCTGCTGGAAGACTTATCGTTTCGGAAGAACCGGCTCCTCTGCTCGAATGGTATTTTCGTGTGCAGAGAATGTCTGGAACGATATATCTCGGGCGGTGAATAATCGCGACTCAAAAACAAGAAGCGAGAGCGGAGAGATGTATTATTCGTCCGAGCGCGGCTGGCAACATAAATTACCAGCGCATTCGTTGTATGCGTGCGGCCCCCGTGTATAGATGTGGGACAGGAAATGCAGGACAATCCACTCTGCCGTAATCTTATCTAACGATTTGGACGAATAGGAGAACAACCCAACGCTCGTTGCGGCGCGATCGACACAGTAGAAACAGACAACCTTCGTGTAGCCCGCGATTGTGTTCTGTTGCACTGAGAGCAACGACAGTTAATGTGACTGCGCGTTATCAGTAAGTGCAAATAATCTGTATTTTCATCATAGATTAGGCTCAGCGTTATGTATTATTAGCTCAAAGATTCATCGCATTCAACTGTACACATACATGATTGTATATCCGATGTCACACATGTGTCATTTATCTCTGATATTAATCTTATTTGCCAAAGTTCGCTTGATTTTTTTTTACATTTTTTTTTTGCTGAAGTTGTTGAAACTGTTGGCAATGAATTGTAGATCCTTTATAATCATAAATATTTTTTGTTGTCGATACGTGTAATAAATGTGTTAAATTAAAAAAAAAAAAAATACATAAATTTTCCGAATGAAAACAATTGGCGTTATCAGAAGTGGCAATAGATGGAATATTTTATCAGCGATTGTGTAAATTTTTTACATTTATAGAGTATCCAATATAACTCTCTCAAAAAATATATTACATATTAGTGATATCGCTAATAAATCATCAACTATCGTAAAAAATTTTTCCAAAAATATACCCTTTTAAAAATCATGCATATTACAAAAATATGTATTATTTTTTTAAAAGACATCTTTACGAATTTTTTTCGATGTATCATCGCGATATCTTTTAAATTGCTAATACAAAAAACACTGTGTTGAAAAAAAAATATCAATTAACATGAATAATAAGCAGTTTTTTATGTAACATGATTTTGTGAATTTTGTGAAAAATAGAAAAATTTATTATGAAGATAGAAAATGAGGAAAAGAATTCGGCCATCGTAAATCACGGAATAAATTACCGGGTCACCACGTTTGTATCGCCAATTGTATATATGTACTACTATACTCGACTGCGCAAGAGCGTAACAGAACCCCCTTGCTTTGCATGAAAATAAACCACCCGGCAGCAAGCAGCACTATCGACAAAGGTAAATTTTGACCCAGCTAAAAGCGTTTAGAGATACGCCCGTTTCCGCATTGTCTTAATGTGTCTACTTGCTCATACATTCATGAGTGGAGTATGAGAGAAAAGTAAACGAGAGAAAGAAAGAGAGAGAGAGAGAGAGAGAGAGAGAGAGAGAGAGAGAGAGAGAGAGAAGGAAAGAGAGAGAAATGAGAAACATGAGAAAAGAAGTTGCACAATTTGCCTAAAAATAAATTACGCAAGTTGAATTAAAAAAGATAAAAGGATAAAAAGAACGGCAGTAAATATATTTAATTTATGAATTTGACGAAATAAACAACAAAGGAAAGGAAGATTTAATAAAAACTTCGTACAGATAGATAAAATTAATGTTTTATGACATCTTTACGTTATTTTGACATTAATTAAATATCTTTCTTTTTTTTTATTGCGATAGAATAGCAACAGAACTTATAATGTTATATGACAATATCGATTCTTAATTAATCTAAATTGAAACAAATACAATAATATATATGACATATACGACAATATCAATTCTTAATTAATCTAAATTGAGACAAATACGATATGTTTTTTTTTTAATGCTATATTATTATGTCACGGAGAAAATTATTTGTGGAAATAATAAAATTTTCATCATTACGTACAAGACAAAGTTGACAAAGTGAGACATAAAAAAAAATTTTGTATTTTACTCATCTTACTTCATATTTAAAGTCATATCAAGAATAATTATTTTTGATAAAAAAAAAAAAATTAAATTTTGATAAATATATTAATTCGAGAGATGAAGCTATTTTAAATCGCATTTTTTTGATAATATTCTTATTCTCACTTATTAACTGTGTATAACAAACTAAAGGATTATAATTTTTTAAAGTAGTGTTAGAATGGAAAATAAGGTTTTGTCTTTTCAGAGTCGTGTACTTCTGGGTACAATCTGCTCTGTCCTATCGAATAAAAGATAACTGTTGCTGAGATAAAGTTGCAACGAAATGTGCTTGCAACGGGCAGACGATCAAAATCAAAAGCCAGTATATTTAAAGTTAAATGATAAAATAAATAGTATGTTAGGTGAAGGGGGAAGGGGGGGGGAGGGGAAAGGGAGAAGATACGGATAATAAGCAGAGAAAAACAAGAGATAGAGAGAGAAAAAGTGAAAGAGAAATCGGGGAAAAAACTGTAGCTCACAGCGGTATCCAACGATCGCGACACGAGGGATATAAATTGCTTGTTTGTTACGCGTTTCCCTTGTTAAGCTCGACGGCAGACGGGAACAGCGTGAAAGTGCACCGAGAAAGGGGAGGAAGGGCGGGGGAGAGAGGGGGGGAGGGTTTCATCCTATATCGTATGAAAATAAAGCAAGCATGGGTGTGTGAGTTCAATGAGCGGGGTCGAGCGAGGAATGAATGAGGGCAGGGACGGATGGGTGTGAGCACGTGCGGTCGCGAGTTAACTGTTGAAAAGCGGTTATAAATAAACCACCGCGATGTCCTCGCAGCAGAGACTGTCACTTCTCGCTTCGCCTTGTCGCACTTTGCGCTGCATCGTGCGAATTTCGGACGCCGCGCATGAATGTTTTAGGACGATATCGTCCTGACAACAATATCCGGTTTCCATTTCCTTCTGAGCGCAAGTATGTTAAAAAAAAGATCGGCAATTGCTGCCACGTTTTTATTGATCCAGTTAGTCGCGATATCATGTCATATTATAAAATAAAATATAAAAGCAGATGTTGTCGATAAAAAAATCCCATAAAAATCCAATAAAAAAGAAGATGCCGATAAAAAGTTTATTTAAGACAAAATAGTTAATTTTTGTACTACTTGCTGATTTTATTTGTAATATTGTAATATTGACTTAATTGACTAAAAATTGTCTGTTAATAAGATAGTGATTAATTCTAGATATCAAACTTTGATTGATTCCTATTTTCTAGTTATCAATCTCTTATTAAAGAAAGTAGATTAAGATACGAGAAAAATTAAATTTTTAAATAATTAAAATCATATATGCATTTCTCAATGTTGGAAAATTTTATTGATTTTTTTATTGAAGGAGCGAAGGAGTGTATATATATTAAATGAATCCGAATAAAAATAACATAGCAAACTACAAAAATACCGCCCACTATGTTAAGCTTTTCCAATGCTACGTTGGCTCTTATCTACATATATGTGAAATAACTCGATTTTCATCGAATGCATTTCCATGCAACTCCATGCAATGGCCAAGTGCTTAATCAAAACTCGTCAACTGTACTTGACTCCACCTAATGCGCGCATTTCCATAAAATAACAAATGTGCGCGCATATAAATTCCTACTGTATTATTTTTCGCTATATAAATATCCATTAGTCGGATTTCAAACAAATAAATGCATAATTGCACTAAAGTTGTTCAACTCTTGTTACTCTTTTTCAATATATTTCGCAATTTGCATGGACAACCATTTTAAATATTTATAAACTGCATCTTCGCGATTTCCGTGAAATGACATTTTTCACTGCCTACTGGCAGGTGGAACTCTCGTTCTCCTCCGAACTCTTCTTCTATTTAGTTTTATATATCTTTAATACGTAACGATAAAAAATATATAATACGTAATGATAAGACAATTTGCACTTCAAGAATTAACATGCATTTCACATTTAATTTTTGCACTTTTTTAATAATTTCGTCTTTTTCATGTTTTAGTTTATGAGTCATATGCATATGTATACATATAAATATCTCTCTCTTAATATCCCTTTTTCACCCAACTCGATTTAAATGTTCATCGTTGATAAAAATAATAGTATCAGAGTTTTCGAGTATAAAATTAAAGATGCTAATTATTATCAATTTTTAAGCTATAATCGTGGTCTACATCTCGTCGTGTTCTTTTTCATCTCTATAATTATGTGCTTTCGAGGAAACGCTAATTAGCTAGTGGTAGAGCAAATAATTAGTAATAATACATAATTAATAAGTAGTAAGTAGTAAGTAATAAGTAGTCAATTAAACGGAACTGGCTTGCCACACAAAATTAATTTCAAAGTAAAGAGTACTTTGAAATTAATTTTGTGTGGCGAGCCAGTTCCGTTTAATTTTTTATTTTTTTAGTATCAAAAATGTTTTTTACGACTAGATTAAATCCATTTCGAGATGCACAATTATGTAAAAACAAAACGAGCGAGTGAATAGAGAAAAATAGAATGTATAGAAGAAGAGAATATATTATATATACAATATTTTGACTTATAAATCTTCTTAACTTTACACATTTAAACGCAAAAGAAATATTGTACATCATATTAATTGGCAAAATCGTAAAGCAAAGATTAGAGATTAAAATAGCCATAGAAATAAAAATAAAAAAAAAAATAAAAAAAAAAACAAAGATAAAAAAATGACGAGAAAAATGAAATAAGCTAATTATTTATATCTAATCAAGAAAATATAAAAATATTGAATATAGAAAACTGAATTTAACATACAAGTTCTATACTAAAGCGATAAAATGATAAAAGAAAAAAAATGTACAAAGTATAAAAGAGGAAGAAAGTTCGCATAGGGAGAGCAGGAAGTTGCAGGACAAGAGAGTGGTATGAGATGATTGTTGATGAAAGGAAAGTTAAATAAACGCGAATGCCTTGCGGCGAGTGCCACAACAACAAAGCTATTATCCGCTTTAATCGAGGATCTACCGTCGAACAATCATAAAGAGAACCAAATTGCCTGGGACTTGAGGGTTCAGGTTAATTCAAGTATTTCGGTTAATTTTGCTCTTTTTTTCGGCATGACTCAATTTAATTGCGTTGTGTGTTTCAAATGCGTGTGTTCACTTTCCGGAAAAAGATAAAAAGAAGCAACGAACAAAGATTGATGCACAATACAAGATAGACATTTGTTTTGTATCGTCTAGTCTCTCAATCGGATTAGATTCAGATACAAGAGATAAATAGAACAGAGAGAATAGAATAACTTCTATACAAAAAAAGCCCTTTGCATTAAGTAACTCGCGCTGACCTGCGATAAAAAAATAGAAATAATGCAATTACCGCAACAACAACAATTGAATAAAAATTTCTACTCGATAATCAATAATTATGTATCTATTTGCTCGTTGTAATTTATTTGTGTATAATTTAGACATCAAGTCTGGAAGGATTGCGTTGGTTGCATCGGAGATTATTAACGATAAGAAACACCTGCACGTTTCCGATTATTTCAGAATGATAAAGGCAACGTAATAGGTAGAATCATATGCGGATGTAATGTACGGTAGCGCGATAACGTCCTTGTAACACTACTTCGCGACGGCGTCAGCTGGTCGAGGTAATTTAGAGAATCAATTACAACGAAACGATTAGACTATCTCTCAACAGCAATAATATATAACGATGGCACATCTGTAACGTTACGACGGTTATTACTGTGAGACGATTATAGTTGCCACGTTGCATTGCGGAGACATATTGTCCTCTAACATATACCGATATCCATGTAATCGATACCAACCAGCAACCTAATATTTGTCTTGGAACATAATACTCCTTTTTCTATAGACATTAATGATGTTTTAAAAATTTTAATTCAATTAATTTTTTTATTTTTTTTTTTTTCTGTCTCGTCTTTTTTCTCTCACGACGTATTTAGCAAAAATTGTTAATCATAAAAATATAAGAAATTTTTACTCTACATAATGTCATAAAAAAAATAAAAGTATAAAAAAATCATTAAAATAATCCTTATATAAATATTCCTTCATAAAATAATTGTAACTACATATCGAAACGAGTATCTTCCAAACATTACTTTTAAGATTTTCTTTTTCATATAAAAATTTACAAAAAGGAATATTATTAAACAATAAAAATATACAAAAAGCAATATTAATTATTTTACAGTATATAAAATATAATTAAGTATATTAAGTGTTTTACGTTTATGCGCATAGAATAGCAACAACAATTTGGTTGGAATTAACGGCCGATCGATCGATTAATCGAACCCCCTGATCGTTTATTTACGCGGCAAAATTTGGGATGAATAGCTGGTGGAAATGTGTGAGACGTGACGCATCGCGTGCCAGAAGTCTTTTTCTGCTGGTGGTGACAAGCCTGACCGGGGTGCGTGGTCGTGAGTTACGCAAAATTACCTCCGTGTGCGGTTTCATGCACTCTCGCTTCGCCGCACAGTCGAGCGTTCCACGTCGGAATCGACGCGAAAGAAGAGCGGGGGATGGATCCGGAGGTGACAGGACGCGGTGAGGTGAGCTACGTGTCGGTGAATCTGTTTGACCACGATATCCCGTTCGGCTGGTTGCAACGCAATGACCGGCGCGACTTTATGTCCCCGTGCCGAAATTAATGTGTCCGTTATTCGTCGGATTTCACGGGCAAAAAGAAAGAGAGAAAAAAAAAGTGAAAGAGAGAGAGAGAGAGAGAGAGAGAGAGAGAGAGATGTGTGTATACACAAAACATGCATATAAACTGATTGCATATCTTGTTTATGTAAATCCACGGATTCGTATGCATTTTAATTAATACGATCGAAATTTTCGCTCGGATTATGCGGTGGAATCGCGCTTGGAAGTTTAGTATGCGAAAGATTGATGTTCAAATATACCATTGGTATATTGGAATCATGAAATGTAAATCACATCATCATACAAGCGCTTGTAGACAATATAATGCAATTTCGAAATGGAAAAAGAGAAAAATTAGTGTCTAAGCTATGAAATATTTTTGCAACTTGATTACGTTTCGTCAACAAAATGAAAAGTATTTTATTCATATATTTCTCTTATTTTGATTATATACAGGATGTTCCAGATCAGGTCAATGAAACTTTAGAGTATTATAGGAAATTAAATTTGAAAGAAAAAAGTTTATAAACATAGATCCGGAAACACTTCGTTAAAAAGTTATAGTTAATAAACTCTCTGTAATAATTAGTTATGATCAAAATTTAATAAGAACATTTTTATGTTTGCATTTGCAATGTTTGCACTAGGAATGTAGTGTTTACACTACAAAGACCAAAAAGATGATTTTTTTTTTAAAGAAGTTTTTTTTTTTGCTTATTTTCTTTTTATATAATAATAAAATTGATTAATTTAGTTTGTTATTTAACTATCCATCGATTTATTTCGTTTTTTTTTAATAGATGAAGGATTCTGAAGTTATTTTTATAAATAAAAAAAAATGTGATTTTTCAAAGTTTATTAACTATAACTTTTTAACGAAGTTTTTCCAAATCTGTGTTGATCGAAACTTTTTTCTTCAAAATTCAATTTCCTATAAGAGGCTGAATTTCATTGATCTGACTTGAAACGCTCTGCATACATATATATATTATTTTAATACAAAGGTGTACATACGCGATATATTTACGTGATAGAAGGAAATAGCGAAGATCCGGAAATACAATCATAATTTGTGAGCTCGATAATCATCGATTCACATATTTAGAGGATTTAGTCCTCCCCCGCCTGCCCAAGTCCGTTAATAAATTACCATGACTAAGTTTCGGAGATATTAGCAAGTTTGGTATTTACCTTAATCTAAATTTTCGATGAACATACCCGGGCATCGCTAATTGCCGGAAGCTATGTATCATGATATTCAATCAGACGACGCCCTATATACATAGCATGAGCACGTATTATGGTCCTGATAGCACACCTATGGACATTGAGTGTGCCTTGCAGGCGATCGTGGCATTTGATATGACTTTTTCGGATCACGATCAATTAGTCAAATATAATTTATGCCCGAAAAAATGAAGTTTGTATTATAAAGTCAATCTTGTACGGTTTTTGTTTTTGAAGACATAATTGCAAAATGAAGAAGATAATCAGATTAAAAATCAGATTAAAAATTTTTCTTTTTGGAAAAAACAAAAGCACTTTTTTTTTTAAATAAAAGATGATTGAGAACTTGATATAACGTAAAACTTAATAAATTCGAATTATTAGACTAGTTTCAGTGTTTAATAATCTATGTAACATGTACATATTTCAGATACTGATAAATTGAATTGTCATTCCTCGTTTTGAATTAGACATGAATTTTTTTTATATTATAAACATAATATACCATTTCTATTAATTTGCGACATGCAAAGAGATGTGAAATTATTCTTTGAAAGTGAGAAGGAAGGGATACACAAATAATCAAAATAAAAAATAATTATATTTTCACATAAATGACAGAATTGGTTAAATATCTCTTAGCGTTTATATCTTTTATGAAATAAAAGCATAAAAGATATTTATCATCGGTAAAATCATTTAGTATCCAATATCGTAAGGTTAGTTTGTAATACCTTTACTTACGTAATACCTTTATTTTCATTTGAAGTATTTATGTTAGAATAAAAGTCAGCGAAAATTATACATCAAGTGTTAAACACAAATATCATGTAACGTTAATGATATCGCTGGCTCGCAAAGTTGGAGCTTATAATGGCAAGGTATAATGTATTTATATGTAATTATATGTTGTATAACTCGTATTTGTTTTTAATTATTTAGTTTTAATTTAAAGTAATTACACACTTACATGCATATAAACTTATATAAACATGTGCATATAAACATATATATATATATATATATATATATATATATATATATATATATATGTACGAGCTGTATATCGCATATCTCTTAATAATAGTAATTAATTTTTTTATTTAATTCCACCCACAAAGTTTGTGTTTAATAAACGTATAAAATGACATAAGATTAAGAGGGCTCGTATGCATTTACGTCATTATGATTTTAATGAGATTCGATAACGATAAATATGATACATTCAATCTGTGTGCAAGATCTTAGTAGGTATCTATGCCAAGTTACCGTTAATTATGAAACACGATATTTTGCCAGCAACATGAGCGGAAGCATATCACACAGTATTTTGACTTTGTCTTGGGAATTGAAAAAATCTTCAAAAAGAAATATCACAAGAGAGAGAGAAATTTTTCTTTTCTAATTTAAAGATGAAAATTTACAATCAAGTACGAAATCCATTGAATAAGTTTCCGTAAAAGAATTCGCAGACTTCTCTCTCGGCGAATGAAATCAACGTATAATTACACGGCATAGAAAATCATTGGAGCAAAGAACTTCGATACCGCGCTTATTCCTATAAACGCGAGAGAAATTAATAAACTGTCGGTTTATAAGTTCCGGAAATTAGCGAGGTAGTTTAATTAATGCTTTACTGAACTTCAAATCCCCGGCGGATATTTCCATACTTTGCAACACATTCCTCTCTCTCTCTCTCTCTCTCTCTCTCTCTCTTTCTCTCTCTCTATAAAACAAGAGGAGTCCGCCTCTCGTGGTATTTTCCCTTGCCACGTTCGTACACTGCATTTTAGTATCCCATCCTCTTTTCTTTTATATCGGACGCGCTCTATTCAGCTTTCATCAAATTTGAAATCGTGTCATCAGGAGCGGTTTCCTCTCCTGGAAACGTGTCCATTGGGATTTGTGTCATTTACCACGATAGTGCTAATTAATCATAAGTTACTTCGCTTCTTGTCATCGTTACGTATATATCGTTCCACGTTTTAGTAGACTTTATATATAGAATCTGCGCATGAATCGCTTTTATCCGTCACACCTAAATTGATTTTAATTATACGCGATACTCGAATCTCATAAATATATTATGAATGCAGAAATAAAACTCGTACTCTCTCATAGTATTCGATATCTATATCGATAGATTATTGAGTACTAATTCGTGCACGAGTTGTTTTAATTTTTATCAAGATGCTCAATCTTATTTCCTTCCTGAAATTAATTGTAAGTTACAAACTTGAAAATAGTAAAATTTTGTCAATTATTTAGATGAATTAATATAAATAAATTTAAATAATAATTTAATCTCGAATTAAATCTCGCATTTGCATATAAAAACGCATATTTAACCAAAGTTTAAAATATTAATTTATAATCTGCTTTTGTATTATTAATCTAGAGCATTAGCTTCACTTTTTAATTTCTTTTCCGTTTTGATCCATCGCGCTTTTTGTTTTGTAAAAAAAATATATTTTTTTTAATTAATCTCTAGAGCAGATTATAAAAATCTTAAACATAGATCTTGTAGAGTTTTTAATATTTCCACGTTATTAAACATGTTCTGTACGTGAAAATGTGATGAATTTGAAATTACAGGTAATCTGCATCTTATTGTATTCATATAAAAAATTTAAAAAAAATTTGAGATAACTCACATAGGATTAATAATTTATTTAAATAATTAACAAAATATTAATAAAAATTAATAAAATAGCTTTTGTTTAAAAATAATAAATAATAAAGAACATATCTACACAGAATGATTAAACAATTATGACCAATCTAATCTTATTGCATTTCAGATATATATTTTGTATTTACTTTTACAGTTAGAGAGAACTTTTTTTTTTATATTAAACAAATCAGATCATATTTAACAAATAAGGATATATATATATATATATATATATATATATATATATATATGTATATAGTATATTTATACTGTCTCGGATGTTTATCTTTCAATTCAGTTATACGGTGGAATAAAAACTTCGGCTTCTTCCTAAAGTAACTTACAAGGTACTTGATTTTCGGTTTTTATTTCAGTACTTACACTGTTACGGTAAAGCCAAGATGGATCGGTAACCGTCTGATCTCACGACTTAAACGGCGGGCTCTTAGCGACTCGCGGATATAGAAACTCGCTTTCTATTATCCGGTCGCGCTGAGATTTTGCCCCCCGGGGGCGACGTCATTCGGAAATTGGAAAATATATCTTCCCGGCAAAAAAGGTCAACCCGATACACCGGCACTGTACAGCGAGGGATTTTTCCGGGAAGCTGCTTACGACCGTTACGTCTGATTTATCGCGTGTGCGCCGCGCTTTACCGCGTTTTACCATGGCCGATGAAATTAAGTATCTCGCGATAAGTTCCTTCCCTCACTCGATACACTGTCCATCCTTTATTCACCGTCGTCCGTTTGCTATGCCGTTCTTCGAACTCTATGGAGCGTGTATAGAATTGTTATACACAAGAGACCGGGTCTGCCATTACGGAATTTAAGATCACTTTTGAGGGAAATCGATATAATGAAGATTTTTTTTAGGAGTACGAAGGGACACGAAAATGTTTATTTTTCCATTTTTGTTTTGAGTAGAAATTTATCGGCAAAGTACAGAGATTCTTTACTGAATATATATAAATGTATCTGATACGCGCAAGAAATATAAAATGCAATATGCCGTGATACATGGTTATCATGCTCGGAAACTGTCATCTATTCTACCGAGCTATTACATGGATATGTGATATCATAATAATGATATATCTCCAGAAAGAAGCATTTCCTACATCACATTTAGCAACTTCTGTTTTATGATAGTTTTCATGCTTGATACACGTTTTGATTTATAAAAATTTATCTTATGTGTATAGGTCATATATGCAGAAAAAAAAAAAAAAAAAAAAAAACGAGAAACTACTCTTATATCCTCTTGCATTATTTTAAAATATATTTCTATGTACTATGTATATACATATATTATCTGCTAAAGTAGAATTTACTTAAAATTAAATAAAGGAAAAAATTTTGTAATTCGCATTCTCTGAGACTTATTTCGTGACAATTGCTAAAATTTCAGATGTTTATAGTTTGCGATGCCTAAGGCACTTTGTTGGACAAAGATCAACGAAGCAAAACACGAAGAATATACAAAAGCAAGCGCGAGAGAAACTTGTAATATCTTATATATTTTACTAGATTTTAAATCTCCGGACGTCTTTAGATTTTCCTCGCCTTTCAGTTATGTAAAAGAACAAATCAATTGTGAAACTCCCTTTCTTCCATTTCAAAAGAATTACGTACATACACTAATAAATATCATTTATAAAAAATTTGTAATGATTTTTTTCTTTAAAGAGAGAGAGAGAAAGAGAGAGAGAGTAGTAGAGTTTCAAGACTTACATCACATTTATTGCAGGGACATTTATTAATACGATGCAATAAATTTTTATTAAATACGTATGACAGATTGAGCGTACAATTATAATATATTTATAGCCATTATCACAGAATTAATTCAATACGAAAATCGCCATCGGGTTATTGATTAAATTATAGGTTTTATAGGTATATATANNNNTATATATATATATATATATATATATATTCTCGAAAATGTAAATTGCGATGATTACAATTTATTTGATTCGCACGAACATTCCGGATTGTTTCGTAAAAATTTTCCAAACTAACGTATCTAAATGTGCATTTAATTTTAGAAAATAGTCAAAGTTGTGTCGACGGTTGCGGTTTGCAGCTCGTGCATTAAATGAATTTCATCGGTTAATTTCAAAACTGTTGCAAGGAAATAGCCGTGCGATTGTAAACTTTATCTTTTATCGATTGCGGGAGTGATCAGGCTCTGTTCCAATTGCGTTGCGCACTTATCTGCTCTCGCTACGTTGATCCGGAAAATCTACAAAAAGCCGCGCGCATAGATCGAAAAGGGTTTATCGAGATATCTCCGCTAAAATACGGAGATACGAATGATACGATATTGCAGCTCTGACAAATCGGCCGATATTGATGAATACAACCCGTGTTGCGTATCAAGATTTTCGTGCATTTTCCGAAAGCTCTCTGCGAACATAATCTGTGCGCGTGTATGCATGACTATTTGTCACGATCGTTTGACATTGTGGACACGTTCGTTGATTGATAAAAAAAAATCATTATTTATTGGAAACATTAAAAAGCGGTAAAATTAAAATTATTCTTTTTTAATCTTGAAGATTCAACTTTGTGTGTAATTCTTTGAGCCTCTCTAAGGAACCAATATAGTTTGTTTAAATCAAACAATGAATTAGTTTTTATTCTTAACTAGTAATGTTTTACACTGCCATTTTATCTTATTAATTTATTATGTTTGCATAATACAGAGTATCCCATCAAATGTCTTTTTAATGACAGATTTTTTGCTAAAGTCGATTTTTCGTTAACGAAAAAATGCGCATTCTTTATAAAAACTATACGTAATTCTTACTATCATTCTTTTTCTCTTGCATTAAATATTTTTTCCTTTTATCACATCTCGTCTTTATCATGTGGCGCATTCAAACGCATCGGATAAACATTGATAAAAGCGGGAAATGTTTTTGCCGTTTTACAAGATGTCAGGAAATACCCTCATTTATAGGAGATTTCTTTACATTATCTTACACACAATGTTATACATAATGTTAAGGCAATGCAGTATGCGAAAGATTCTGTTTCTTATTTCTATATTTTGTATTATATTTTTAGTAAAATAATAGCGCAAAATAAACATAAAATAAAGAAAGTTTACGTAATATATTAAATATAAAATAAAAATTAATAATTTAAAATATAACAAAAATTGTTATATTTTTGTTATATTTTAATTGTTATATGTTTGTAATAATTGTTATATGTTTGTTTAATTAAAAATTTAATAATATGTAAGATATATATATATATATATATATATATATATATATAAGTTTTGTAATAATACGTAAGATAATATATATACCTGATCGATGTTTGTGTATGTATTGATTAAACAGTAAATGCATCACTCAATGTTATTGTTCTACTCATACAGTATAATAAATTAATAATAAGTTATATATATATATATATATATATATATATATATATACAAAATTATTATAAATTTAGATAATATGGTGTTAATATTATAAGCATGAAGAGCAATATTGAATTTTGATGTAATTAATTAAACTTTATTAAACATTAATGATCGATGCAATCAATATAATTATCGCTTTTCTGTTATATATAAAAAAATATAAAAAAATCTTTTATTTCTTTTTCTCTCTTTTTCTTACTCTTGTAAATACTTTATTATTAATTTTACTCTTCTTTCCCATGATTGCACGGATAAGTAATCAATCGATCGACAATTTTCTTTTCGGGGGAATGAATAAAGCGTACAATCATCGATCTGTTGTTAATTCCAGAGTATTCCGGATTTTTTTCTTTTCGAAACTTTGCGGATAGGTCAAGATAGGAAGCGATTCTTGAAAAGTTATGGCTCCATCAATAAATTTTTATGAATTTTAATACGCGATTAAAACCCTGGAAAAGGAAAGAAACTGTTCCCAAAGTAGGCCAAGGATTTAATCGATACAGAATTCTATTCAAATTAGAAGCCCATCCTCATGTAGCAATGCTTCTGTATATAACGACACAAGTTTCTCTGAAACCGGAACCATATCGCGTCGCCGATATCGCGATGTTGAAAAGTAACCTGATAATATTCTGTGAGACGAGTAGTATAACAAATAAGTTATACAACGTTGATACAAACAAGTTATACAAAATTTTGTACAACAAAATTATTTGTTTACGTAATAAATAATGTTATGGTTTATATTACTGATCTCTACTACTTTAATAATTAATACTACTCTGACACTCAATCTTTATCATAATTCATGAGATGGCGTTTAATAATTTTTACTTTTAATGTTTCTTATTTATGTGATCACATCATGATGGCCACTGTTAGATTATGATCACAATGTGACATTTTAATTTCAATTGTATTGATCATACACAATATAATTATAGTAATTATCATAATGTTAAATGATATAAATGAGAGGTTTTAAAAGAGAAAATCATGACACTAAATTCCAAATTACAAATTATGAAGACTAATCACTATTATATAGGGGAAAGCAAGGACTAACGATCAGCAAAATTTTTTTTACTCTGATTTTTTGTAAAAAAACATATCCAAAAAAACATCTGGTTTCACCCTACTTTCTTCTATATACATGTTATATATATATATATATATATATATATATATATATATATATTGTAACACTTTTAATTTTTTTTACAAAAGGAATTCTTTATAAAAGGAATAATTTGCTAAAAGTCAGGATTTAGAAAAGCTCTGTTTAGCTTGATATATTCGGGCGGATTTGCATGTACGCTTAAAAATTTGTAAGAGTCTTTTCTGTGTTTTATGCAAAATAATATTCATGTAATTATTTCAAGCAAACATTTTAAGCTAAACAGAGCTTTTCTAAGTCCTGACTTTTAGCAAATTATTTCTTTTATGATAGAGAATGTTAAAAGTGTTATAGTACTGCATTTTCTTTCACAAAATGCGTAAAAGATTATCAGATTTTTTTACGTACATATGTATATATAAGTAAAATATATATACGTACTATTTTTTAATCTTAACTCTGAGAAGACTATGTTTTTTTTATCTCGGAGTTTCTAAAAAATGTCTCAATACTTGCAATTTTTGTTTTGCTCAAACGTAGAAACAATTGAGAAATTTTTTCCCCGTACATATATATATATATATATATATATATATATGATACGCGCAAATATTTTTAAATATACAGAATTCTTCCAACAGCGTCTTTATTTTTAGCATTTCTTTTTATTGTCAAAATTTTTTTAAATTACAACAGTACTTGTAGTTTTTGTCACAAAGTATAGAAACATTTAGAAATTTGTCACTGTATATATACCGATACAGAGAACATTCCGGATTAAAGCAAAAATCAGATTCTTTGAACTCTTCCAGATTTGATTCTTAGCAAAATATTTATATATATATATATATATACATATATGTATAATTGATATTACTTTTGTAAATTAATATTTTTTCCAGAAATTATAAAATGAGAATTAATGTAGTATTCATATACTATGTAACAACAAAGATGTAGTACGTATCATTAATGTAAAAATAAAATAAAATAAAAAAAATATATTTAAATTAAAATAACGTGTAAAAAAATTAATATTTCAACAAATATTTATTTAATATAATTAAAAATTCTTTACTTTTACTGTAAACATTATTTAAAGTAATATAGAAAAATTATATAATTTTTGAAAAAAAAACTAATTTTTTATATATGTATAAACTTTTATAAATTATAAAAATAAAAAATCTTTAGATTTAAATATTACATAAATAATATAAAAATATAATTAAACTATAAATTTTTAACAATGTTGAATTAATTTATACATATATTTATATGTATAAATCAATCAATTAATATAATTATTTTATCACAAATATTTTAAGCATTATAAAATTTAATAAAATCTCAAATATTTTATATATATATATGTATTATATTTTACAATAATTTAAAATAAATTATTACTATCGAGATAAGCAAGCTATTACTTTTACAAATAACAAATAATAAATAAAATAAGTTTTAAATCGTTTACTTTATCATTCTTCCTTCGTTGTTGAAACTTCTAGAGATCTCTTTCTTCTCTCTTAATCATTTTCTATTACTTTTTCATTCGTCACTTATTCGTAAAGGTATTTATAATCACGCGCGTACTAATCAGCAAAATTCGACGGTCGCAAGACATTTTACATGGTATGTCGACGTTAATCGCACTGACACGAGTTTAAATTTTATTCAGGTACATTATTTTTCACGTTATTTTTTTTTTCGAAATGTTGTCACATCAATCAGTGCAAAGAAATGTACGCTTTGAAGTGAAAGTAAGCAAGCAGAACGCTTCCATTATTACAGAAAAACAATGCAAACGGTGCTACGCACAATAATACGGCACATTAAAACTGTCAAATTCGAGCTTTGATTGTCGCGGCAATGTTTTGTCTTTTGCTAACTATTATTCCATCACAATTGACTAATATTCTATGCAATTTACGATTTTATTATTTGATATTGTAATAAGTAAATAAATCTGTCTTTATAAATTTGTCGGTCGATATTTATTAAGGCATATAATTGACACAGGATGGATAGAGCAAATCTCTATAGTAAAGTTAAAAGTTAAGACGCCATAAACTGACAGAAAATATATGATCGGAATTTAATATTGTAATTGTAATCGATTTTCTACCGCATTTTACAGAGAATTACAAAGTCGCGATAATCTTATATGTTCTTTATTGAAAGACTTAATCAATCACGTTTATGAGTAATCATTAATTGTAATAATTATCAAAAATTGTCGTATTTTGACAGATGATGTATGATACGTGGAGCGCCGATATTTGTTCGTCCGCGTTGCCATACGAATGAGTACTAGGATAAGACTACTATGTCAATGACCTTGTGACGTAGCGCGGCTTGTTATGCTAATCTTGACAACAAAGCATTTGCACGGCGGGCTGTTAACCTTGACAACAAGGTATTTGTGCGACATGATTCGAGAGAGCAGGCATTGTATTTCACTCTTCGCATATGATACATTATCTAAACGCAATCGAAATACCATTATTCGTCATAAAAATGACGATTACTGGTTTAAGCAATTGATTAATGCTCGCAATAAACGATATGTAAAATTATCGCGCGTGCAGCTATTTGATTCAAATAAAAAAAATAATATATCGATTATTTATATTAATGTATTAATAACATAGGTATGTTACTACTAACTACATAATACAAGATTTCGCGGAATTTTTGCTTTGGAAATCTATTAAAAGCGATTTTAATTATTATATTTTCTGGCGATTTAATGTGTGTGTGCGTTTTAATGTTTAATTAGAGATCCTCTATTAATCTGACATTTCACTTATGTTATAATATAAAATGACAAAATTATGTTCAAGATATAAATGTAAAATATTTATTAATAACAGAAATAATATTGTCACGGCAAATAATGCGTTGATGGTTTAATTTTTGTGCCAAACATATCATTGTGCGTAGCGTTGTGCGTGATTGTAATATTGCTATTATTCTTTCGTCATAATTTATAATAAATTTAAAAAAATATATTTAATATATATTAATAGCTATATCAATTAATGTCGGGATTACCGAGTAAATTACTAGGCGTTCGTCAAATTTTGTCGATTAACGCGCGCGTGATTATAAGTAAATGTATCTTTGCGAGTGAGTAACATGAAGAAGCAACTAAAGACGATCAAGAGATGTCTAGGAAAGAAAAAGTGTAAAGAAAAAATAAATAATTGTTATAAAAAAATATATTGCAAATAATTGCGTACTTTTTTTTAAAAACAATTATTTTCTGTACACCATTTGATTCATATTATTATTCTGTACATAAAAGTATCACGATACAATTATCAAACACTTAATAATTTTCAAAATATTTTATACTAAAATATGTCAGATTAAGATACAAAATAACTCGAAAAATTTTTAATGAAAAAATATTTATTATAGTGTTTTGGAAAGCTCTCGACATAAGCTATAAAAATATGCAATAAAAAATAAGGGATTTCATTAAAGAAATTAATGGTGACTTGATCTTAACGATGCCATCCAAGATCAAACCAATGACACCATCTTATGTTCCCTTCAAAACCATACAATTTTTGTTGAAAACATTTTTCTCTAAAATGCTTAGTTTTTGAAAGAAAAGGAGTATACGGGTGGTCTAAGACACTCTGTATATTTAATAAGTACGAGTTGCACGAATACAAATAAAAATCGATCTTTTTGTTTGTACTGTGTTTGGCTGATTGGGCAAATTGATGTACCCTTGTATTTGTCCGCGAAGCTTAATGGTCATTAGATCCAGACGTGATCACAGGATGTATACGAATAATACTACAGAGTAGTTTCCGCGCAGAGATCGAACGATTCCCGATTATCTGCGAGTGCAGTCGAGTTCTAGCAGGTAAATGGTGCGCGCAATTATTGCCATCAAAGCAGCAAATACAATTTCGAAGCGTTACGGAATATAGCGAGATAATCCCTTTCCTTCTCTCATCAAGCCATTGATCATTATCTATCACGTATAATTCTGGCATATTTTTATTTTTATTATGAAATATTAAATATTCAATATTTTATTTCATTCTATTATCCTCACAATTCTAAGTTTATCAATTACTCGTTATATTATTTCGAAAACAATGTTTTTATTTTTTTTTTATAATGATTTATTAAGGTAAAATATACTTTTAGCAATTCTTTATTTTCACGCATATAATTTTATTTGCGTGTTATTCTTTTATTATTTAGATTTTTCATAATTTTGTCTGTCACTTATCTCGACAAATTTATCAAAATAATAAACTCCTGTTGTCTCTTTTAATAGAAATTGCAACAGATTTAATAGGGCGCACTTATTTTCCTTAATTGCATTCTTATCTATTAAGATCGGCAATTCGATTTAGCGCAAGAGAAGTTTCTTCGAATCTTTCACGCGATACAATCTCTGCTTTTCGCTTTGCCCGCAGGATTTAATTTCATAACGACGAGAGAATATTTCCAGCTTGTTTCTCCAAAGTATTCCGATGTATATCACCTTGGTCGTAATGTCCATTTTCAAAGTTTTTCGAAGCGCGGAGCTTATTTCTATTTCACGTCGTGCCGTCGAAGTATTTTGGTCCGGCAGGGATTTCTTGCGTGAGAAGAAAGAAACGCCATCCAACTTTCATTGTAATGCGACGAGTTGCCGCAGTATGTTACGGAAGTAATTTCTAAAGTAGAGCCTCGCTGCTGCGGCGGAATAGCGTCTACGTATACGTATGTAGATCGAATACGTGCAACACAATTACACGCAAGACGATCGCTCTGTTAATGTTCCTGTCCATGTCCTTAGTGAGGAGGATACGTCTTCGCGCGCTTGAATTCAATTTCAGTGTGACAATTATGTTTTCTCGATCAATTGCGAAATATTGACCGCGCATGAAACGTTACGTTAAAGACAATCACGGTATCGCTGCTAAATGACGCATCACTCGATGTCAAATCTGATTTAGTGACCTCAATCTGTTCCGTTTACGATAATTATGCATAGTTTGATTAGTGCATCATCGATCAGACTAAATGAAGCGGCCTAAAATTAATGCAAGTCATTTGCGAACCAAACACATCGAATGCGCGTCCAATAAACCAAAAGTTTCTTACTAGATAGAAATTATTAGATAAGTTGTAGTAAAGTTGTGAATTTATTAATATAAAATATACAAGTATGCTAAATTTATTTAATTTACTTTTTTAAAGATTGTTCACAAATCATTAAAGCATTAGATTATTATAAATTAATTAAATGGTATTAATTAAAGGGAAAATAAATTACAGACAGTGTTTCGCCAATCTTCATTTCCCATGTCTCGTTCTTTAATTAACGAACTTGTTACTAATACGAATTGATTGCCTGTGTAGATGTTAATTTAGCCCTGATTGGAGCCGTTTAACTTTTAATTAGAATTCGAAGTGGCACGAGCGATTCGTGCGCGCGTTCGTGATTACCAACGCGATTATCCATTTCCGGTATGAACGACAGATGCATCGGATCGACGAATTAACTTTCGCACGAGTTCATCAGCTAACGTCGGGCCGAATCGTGAATCAAGCAGCTAGAAATTGGAATTAAAATAGGAACAGCGGGTGCATTGTTCGTACGGTAATCGGTTCGTACAGCGTTGAGTTAACTATAATTATGTCCGACCGAGCCGGTAATTAATTCTAAAGTGAGAGACGATTAATCATCTCTAGCGGCTATCCCGCGCGAGGCAATATTTTACTCAACCTTCTGACAAATATTTCCTCTACTCCTTCACAGAGCCGGAAGATTCAGGCAAACAGTCGTGATTGCGTTTATTTTTTGCGTTCTTTATAAATGCATCACTTGCGCTTTTTAATCACGTATACGTGCTTTGGCGAGAGATATTCTTTTGATGAAAGTTAATTGGTTTTACACGTTAAGCAATATTTTTCTAACAAAAATTCTCTTTTTCTCTCTCTTTCTCTCCAACGGGAACCCGTTATCTATGCAAAAAAAATTATTATAAAAATAATAAATTAAAAAAAATTTTTTTTTTAATTATAATTATATATATAATTTAATATAAATTAATATAATTGTAATTATATATATATATATATATATATATATATATATACATATTCTTGTTGTATATCTTAAAAATAACATTTTGGTTTTGTGTGTTCATAATTTAAGATAAATTAAATAGAAGCTAAGAAAATTACTTTATTTTTAATTTGTTTTTATACAATAAAAAAAGTTTTTAACCCAAAAATATAGTGCAATCGTTTATCTGACTATGGCAATTTGATAAAAATAATTTTAACGGGTTTTAGTTTAACTGTGCCGATCGTAAATCAAGAAAATAATATTTTAACGAGATTTGTTTTTCGTTTGTGAGCACATGGCGTATGGTATCATTTAAGCGATGACTCCGGAATGATAGTTTAGATATGGCTTGGCGCCAACATTCTGGCGACGCTGGGAATCGGCTTGTACATATATTTAAATTGCTCGTAAACAATATATATGGGCAATTATCTGCAGTGTGCTAAATAAACAAAAAAGAGACAATTTCTGCCATATGAAAAATACCCAAGTAAGTTTAAGTTGAATAAAAGGGAACATGTAGACGTGAATTTTGTGTTTGCCTATACCTAGTAACGCGTTTCGATTCGATTTGCGTTTTGGAATCGCTTGTTAAGATAATTTTAAGAATTACTTAAAATCATTTCCACAGTTAAATAAACGATTGAATGTTAAAATAATTATTTCAACATAATCCATTAATAATTTAGAATTAAATTTACGTTAAATTATTACTCGAATCTTGACAGTTATTTTGACAGTTATTTTGACATTTATTATGACAGTTTCTGCAATTATTGCTATTACATATAGCAAATAGACAACGTTGATGTTGCTACAGTTTCATTTAGCTCGTGGAATTTTCTTCATAGGATTCCCTAAGTTTCTTTTGCACGGAGAGCATTGGTATCCGAAATATGTTGGGAAAGACGGAAAAAGCCGTAATGCGGAAAAGAGAAAACCGCTAGATAAAGAATAGCCTGATATTCAAGTTCTTCGAGGCAGAGCCAACCGTAATTTGAGCGGATTCTTTGACCTTCCGGAATTCATTGACCGTGTGTCTCATCACCACCGATGCTTTCCAAGTCTCGTGGTCTATACAAGTATTCACTGTAAAAATTGTTACTCGTCGTCCCGAATTTTTCAAAGTTAATAAATTCCACTTACTTTTATGCATGTTTGTCTTTTGTATCTTCTCGCAACTATAATAATATCGATATGAATTATTAAGCAAAGTTTTATTTCTGAAGTGATCTACATGTTTCAATTATTATCTTGTTTCTGATGTTATCTATTACATAATTCTTTTCACGATTATTCTGTATTTTCTTTAAATTATTTTTTAAATAATAATATCTTTTTCTTTCTTATTTTTAAATTTTTGCAACTATTTTAGATTGATTTGTATTAATACCATTAAATAAAAAAAGATATATATATATATATATATATATGAGTGTGTGTGTGTGTAATCTTTACATTTTTGGCTAATAATTTAAAAAATAATTTTTTTCTTAAGCTTTGAGACAAATTTTTTGTCGCTATCATTTTATAGTACATTATAGTTACTCTATTATTAACATAAATACATTTATCATTTTTTCTTATAAGCTATCTCATTTTTTATTTAAGAATATATAACTGTATTAAATTTATATTAATATAATATTGACGAAAATTTTCCAAACAATTATTATAACGATATGCATCTTCTTTATCAATTCTTTATCAAATTTTTCCATAATATTTCATAAATTTGACTCTTTGGAAATAGATAGCGTGAATCATTATTTTGTGACATTCACACATAAAAGCGATAAAAAAGAGACTCGATGATACTAATGGCACGACGACGGAGTAAAATGCCGGAAGACGTTTATACGAGCGGCGGCAAACAATGCCGAGCAATAAACTTGGCTGGGCATGGCGAGGATTTAGGTAAAATTGCTCGCGATAAAAAGATAGACATCTTTTTATCCGTCGGTGATTTGTCGCTGTGCATGAATGCCAGCGTGCAATTTTGAAATTTGAAAGACGATAAACGATTTATCGCATTATCGCAATGATATCAAAAGGATAATGCGTCGCGATATCAATTTAATATCAATCCTCGGGCGCAATTGTTCTCTCGATGAACGAAAATCAAAGACCGAAATTTTTGCATGATACGCGGTTGTCTATTTTTTTCTCAATTATAATACGAAACTGCGATAATTAGATAGTTTTGTTCTTTGATACATATCTGTAAAGTTATTTATATAAAATAGCGTGGCGATATTTGATTTGTGAAAGATATGCATATATTATTTTACATTTCTAAGCTTACAGCATTTTTAAGTTTTCAAAAATTTAATCTCTCTTCCCTAAAATTAAGTAACATTTCTTTATCAATTTAATAAACTAATATGTTACATAATATTAAAAAGAATATATATATAAATTTCTATATATATATATATATAACACATCACTCAATAAGTCCCCGGTCTGACACATTATGGCAACATTGTTGACAGACCCACGTGATTTCTAAAAAAAAATTTGTTTTTCTTAGAAACTTATTGAATGATGTGTTATATATATATATTCTTAAAATGTATAGAATATAGTGTGTGAATTGAAGAGAAAAAGAAAGAAAATTTTTTTCTTTAAATTACTCACTCACTTACGCAAGAATTTTTTTTGCTTATTGAAAAAAAAATATGCAAATCGTTTTAATTTTGTATATACATATAAATTGCTATAACACTATAATAAAGATAATTACTTGAAAATTTATTTTTAACCAAACATAAAAGAAACTTGCGGAATTGAAGAAGTTGTGTCATTTTATCTATTCTAGCAAATTCATTAAAAGTTTAATTCCATCATTGTGAATATAACCATAAAAGCCTTTTGTTATAATGGAAAGTGAATCTATTCTATAGTCCCTTTTTCATTGTTCGATAAACTTTTAATTAGCTATATTTCTCTCTCTCTCTCTCTCTCTCTCTTTTTCTCTCTGTCTGCATAAAATCTTTTTATGCTTTTATGTGCGATGGACATAACTAAAATGCGGCTTAAAATGATAATTGATTAAAATAAAACATGTGCATGACATGAACTGCTAATTGTCAGCATTCAAAGCCGGTTTTTTTATGCGTTAATTCCACGTTGATATTTATCTTTCTCGAATGACCTATTTTATTTATTGTAAAAATGGAGCAGAATAAATAATATAATATTTTTGCCGATATTTTTCGATAATATTCGTTTTTCTGCCGAGAGACCTTCATTTCACGAGTTAAAATACGATCACGTAACATGCGCGAAATTTTCGGGTAACACACGAGCATACGAAATGAAGTAATTCGTGTTTATGCAAAATATGGCACTAGAGAAACGCAACGAGAAATATTCCGTTAATATTATAAATATATGTGTATATTAAAAAATGGATACTTGAGAGTATAGAGAGTATAAAAAGAACGGGATATAATATAATAAATCCTTGATATTATCTATTAAAATAACATATATATAACAAATTAATATTAGTATTGATCAAACGCATGTGTATGTGTATATGTAAAAATATATCATGTTTAATTTAATTAATTTATATCAGTGGGTTGTGATGATTTGAAAGAAACGATTTAACATCGAAATATCTGTCACATTCTATATAATAAAAGAAATATCATAGTTAAAAAGATTTCAATTTTAGGGATATACAGTTCAAAATGACGTGATTTTCGATTTACAAGAATGAAATTACGATACGAGGAACGGAAATTCGTCCAATATTGGGTATTCGCCGTGTTATTAAAATCATTGACACGAAATTTAATGCACGTTGTTGTATTAAACGCGCAGCTTGCTCTATTTCGAAGAGGCGGCGCAGGCCGAATCGCACGGAATTCATCCTCTCTCGAATATATCTATCGTTGAATCCAACTTTATCGGTTCGCACGAAGCCAGGCAGGCGCTCACGCTAATCCTAGATTTACACGAAGCCAACGAAGGAAGTGAGTATAAAGCGAGAGAATTTTTTGATGTAACCTACTGACGTATAATCACGCACTTGCTTAAAACGATTGGCAAATAGAAAGCAAATGCCAAGTTGAATTAATAAGCAATGCAAAAGCGAATGGTCACAAATTTATATGAAAAAAATTTGTTTACGGTAAATTTTGAAATATAAATTATCTATGTCATTTTTGGAAATTAAACAATTTATTTTTAGTTAGATATATATGTGATAAATTAAATATTTCTACAGTTACAGCTTTCCTAGTTTATTCTTAATTTAAAAAAAAAATATTTTTATAAATTTATTTGTCTAATCTTTAAAATATATTGTTTACGCAACATTAATACATTGTTTTTATATAATTTGTTTAATAAATTACACATAATGTTATATTTTTAGCTATATCGATATTATATATAATATAACAAAGTAAAACCACACAGGAGACAGAGACAACGCATAATAAATAACGACTTTAGAATTCAAAGTGAATTATTTTTCTACACGATTTCCGCGATCAGAATAAATATTGCCGTGAATTATGTATTTACTTGCTGGTGCATCAATTTGTACCAAGCGAATATATCGAATATCGATATCAAGGCAAGATTTATCAAGCGCCAGCAGCATCGCTGAAAGTCAATTAGAATTCGTTCCGTCGAGTGTGTCCGGCCGTATGTTGGAGCAGGAATCGGAGCTAGCTTTTATAGTTTCCTCTTCGACCATGACGAAATTTAACCTGTAATTCAATATCGCTAATACCTTTCGGTCGAGTTTCTTATTCGGTGCTCGTGCGCAAAAAGAACACGTAATTTATCGCTACGAATCGGTAATTAGCGCGAATCCCAATAATTTGCGGATAAATGAACTTATTGACAAATCGGAACTTTTTTAAATCTTTTTCTAATGTTTCAAGATAGCTTTTTAATTCGGTGTGAATATATTCCTTTTTTTCTATTCCTATTCGGCGATATATACAGATCGCATATGGAATGCACGTGATAACATCAGACTAATGCAGGCTAAATTTTAAATAAAATAGAAAGAATTATCTTTAATATCGCACGTGAAACTTGCATTTATTTTTATTTTTTTTTTAAAGAATTAAATTTTTTTCGCTTTCTTTAATGTCATATCATTTAATGTCATATCTTTTCAATCATACTCCATTTCTTAGAATATTTTCTTCTCAAATGTATCAGATATACATCAGATTGTAAGAAAGAATGCTTGAAGGTTTGTTGTTATTTGCATTTCAAGCATTCCCTCCTCCGTAGAATGTATACTTGTGCAACACTTTCTTGCCCGATTTGTCGCAGCTTCGATATCTCGTAATGCTATTTGTTTCCATTGGCGATGACTACACGCGGTCGCCAAGTCTCTCGGGAACGATCTCGCGGTTTCGGACGACAGTTTGGCGGCACTTTTTCACCGCGCTTCTCCATCCGGACCATTGTCTGTCGTTCTGTCCGATCGTCCATTTGACATGACATTCCCATCATGGGAATGTTGGACGAGACAACAAAAACGGCATACGGTTTTCCATTATGTGACAGCAACAACCGATTGGCTATTTCGGGAGAAGCCATCAATATTATTGATTAATAAATGATTCGATATAAGGAAATCAATGATTTGACATATAACATTATAAATTGCATTATATGTCAAATTATTTCTAGTCAATATGTTCTAATTTATTCTTATAAAGAGATTGAATATTATTGAAATCTCTTTTCGCAGAATAATTTAAAAAATTTATGTTAAAAAGAAAAAAAGAATAAATAAAATATTGCGAGTACATTATAACAGTATGTGAAAATGGATGAATTCAAAATAAAACGAAACAAGACCGCATAAAGGACTACACCAAGTATAACTCACGCCTAGAAAACATGAATAAATGTGAACAAATATAAGAAATATTGAAAATTTAGGTATATGAAAGTTGGTGGTATAGCGATATCGATAGGGAAAAATTGCAGAGTCCAGTGAATCCGGAGCAATAATCGCTCGCATCTATCACGTCGTCCGATTTGCAACGTTCGATTTATTCAGATTTATATATATTTTCGCGACGACCCTAGGCGGATTTCTCAGGGATTTTCTCCGATTTTCCGTGTGTCGAAAAATTCTCTTCTCCAGTTGTACCGCATCGCCGTCGTCGCCGCGGCGAGGCGAGACGACGCGCTTTCTATTTATCGATTTTGTCCGATCGCGCACGCGATTTCGCGCCGTGACAACTGTAATTTCCGGCTGTTAAAACGCTCGGCGCAGCGGTTAGTCAAATTTTGGAAGAGAAGCCGCGGCAATATATTATGTAATAGTAATGTTCATAATTAATACTTCTGTTATTCCGCGCCGACAATGGTCCGTGCGCATTGCACTCATTTCATTGAACATCGCGTAATTTATGCAGTGAGTTTCACTGTGCACCGTGGAGCGAATAAATTTGATTGTTGCGTAACAAAACGTTTCTTTTTTTTTTTTTTTTTTTTTTTTTTTGATAAAGTAATTATGTTTATAATTAAATATAAATTCCATGTAAGTGTCGCGACACAAAAATACCTTTTTATTAATCGAATATTTTTGTATCAAAGAGAATGTGTGCTTGATTCAGTATAAATAAGCTTATAATTAAAAATGAATATTTTAAATGATTTATTTAACAAGATAGTATAATATAAAAATGATTTTAATTGTCAGCATTTTTTGAAAATTATACAATGTAATATTATTACTTAAAATAATAATAAAAATGAAGTAAAATGTGTTTTATCTTTTTTCTATGTAATATGCAAACAATGTAAAAAAGTATTAAGGCATCATTTGATATATATATATATATATATATATATATATATATATATATATATCATAAATTTCCATCTAGTACATATCTATCTATGTAGCTAGCGATCGCAGTTATCAGATAAAAAGTAGCAAACTAGAAAAAAGCGATTGTCGAGTATTTAAAGCGATAGTTCAAAAATGAATACCAAAATGTACAGAAATATCGAAATTCGATAAAACATGCTTGAAAAATGGATGTCGATATGACTAAGGGTGTAAGTAGATAAAGCCTTTGTCCATATCATTGCACATCTAGTGATTTTATCATTAATATAATAATCATTCAAGTCAGCAAAATTTGAATGATGTAATATATCAATTTTATCTCACATAATATTGATATAAAAACTTTAATATAAATATACTTTAACATATTATTAACAGAATATTTATTACTTTAATTAGACATTATTGATGAAAAACATCTGTTGTTAATAATAATTATTAAACACATATTATAAGTTAAATTTTTATTTTATTAATTATGTAAAACTTGTTGAAAATATCGATAAAGAGTATTAATTACAAGTATGATCCAATACTGAAAGCGCGAAAATCGGGGCAGGAATAATAAAGAACATATATCGGATAATTGTTTTGTTGGCAATTAATTGCCAGCTCTCAATCTCGATTCAACCAGTTACGGAATTATTTATCATTTCGGAAACTACGGCCGTTCATTGTATCCTCGGAAGTATAAGCAGAACTACATGCACGTCGGCGAGTATTTGTTTCATACGTTTTCGACGCGCGAATACATAATAATGGCACTTTAAAAGGATTGTTCGCTCGGCTAGGTGACAGCATATATTTAATGACAAATTTAAACCGGTTGCACCGCCGCTTTGTGCGGTTTGCACCGTTATAATTTATCCTAACAAAGAACTCTCTCATTTGGCGAACGTTTTAGGATGACGCGTCCGTTCGCCGTAACGCCGAATGCGATTGTTCCGGAAAACGCGCACTATTAAATCGGGCTTGGTGCGAGCCAACGGATACGAGAGCCAAACCGACACAATGCGGACTGTTTTAGTTATTTATCCAATCGCAGCTTCATTTTTCTGCAGCTAAATGCACTTGCGTCAAAATGGTGATTTTTGCAAATGCGATACGCAAAACGATACGACATGCATATTTTCCGCTTTCGCGCTACTGTTTTCGCGTGTTTTATACCCTCTGGTGTAATATCGGCTGAAAATGTCGCGTTTTATCTCCGCGCTACTTTAACTGCCATACGCACCGCAGAGTGTATCAATAAATTTCAATTTTAACTAATATTTTTTTATAGCCAACAGCGATAAGGATAACAATATTTTTGTGAAGATAGTACAATGTTTTGGATATAGTCGCACAATTATTTTTAAAAAAATCACTATATTGTAAATAAAAGTTTATTTTTATTGTAGACATATATATATATATATATATATATATATATATATATACATATATATATGAGATTAATTAAATATATACATATATAACTTCTCTCAAAAAGAAATGTTATTGAAAATTGCATACATTTATTTCAAATATATATAAAGTAAATTGCAATTTATTTATATGTATATATATATAACACATCACTCAATAAGTCCCCGGTCTGACACATATATGGCAACATTGTTGACAGACCCACGTAATTTCTAAAA